>JARPMJ010006411.1:0-52958 GCA_033366665.1 Phoxinus dragarum
CCA
Organism: Phoxinus dragarum; assembly: GCA_033366665.1. Taxonomy (NCBI): domain Eukaryota; kingdom Metazoa; phylum Chordata; class Actinopteri; order Cypriniformes; family Leuciscidae; genus Phoxinus; species Phoxinus dragarum. Next base: position 4 of record JARPMJ010006411.1, read on the forward strand.
TTTGTGATGTAATTTGTATCTGAATGTCCATATAAACTGTTTTTTTAAACAATCACTCGATGAGTCTTTGATTTCAGTTGATTGTGTATTATTAAAAGTGTAGATGGCGTAAGGAGAGGTTATCAAATATAATATAGGTGAATATAGTGAAAGGTTACATCTACAGGATGTATTATGGTGTTTATCTTGATGTAAAAGCCCTCGGCAAACAAGTGGCAGCCGAAAGATTTTAAATGTGGGATTGTAAATAATAGACACTTTTACGATTTCCTGTTTTTATTTTAGAAGCAGAAGTCGTCATAGTTGGGTAAACTACAGCGCTGAATGAGAGAATACATTAAATGGGGCTGTTAAACATTTAATCACGTCCAAAATAAAAGTTTGTTTAGATAATAAATGTGTGTGTACTATGTATAATTATTTTATATATATAAATACACACGTTTCATGTATGTATTTAAAAAATATATATATATATATTAAATATTGATAATTTATATATAATAAAAATTATATATAAATCTATATACATATACATGCAAATATTTCTTAAATATAGACAAGCATGTGTGTGTATTTAAATATAAAGTAATTATACACAGTACACACACATTTATTATGTAAACACAAACTTTTATTTTGGATGCGATTAATGCTTTCAAATAGAGAGAGATTGATAACGGCAGAAGAGAGAAACATGTCAACTTTACCGTCACTATTATAAACACGCTTACAGCAGTGGAAACTAGTTTATTGAAGTATAGTGTTGAAATATACATATTTTTTAAATGAAAATAAAAATTAGCAGCAAGGGCGTATGTTTGATTTTAAGATTGGTGGGGATATAAAAGCTTTTTTGCATTTTGAAAGACTTTTGCATAATCTCAGATCAATGAGGCATCAATGTTATCAATCTTATGCATCAATCAGATCAAAAAAATATACAAAACGTGTTAATTGAAAGAAAATAAATTGACAAAAAGACTTGAATCTGATATTTGGCAATAACATAGTTATTAACTAAAGTGCTTTAACTAAAGATTTCTAAACAATATTTTTTTGTGGGTCAGTCATTTTTGACTCAGTGTAACAAGGTGTAAAAATCAAAACTACAAAAATCATCAAATTTAAGGAAGTTGTTATACTCTGTGTGAATAGTCAGTAACCTTGAGTCCAATGCGATTATATTAACTAGCATTTTCTGGGAAATAAAAGTCTTCTCAAGGTCAAAATGACTATAAATGCACGTCCTTTAAAAAGAGCAAAGTTTTTTCAGGTAATACCAATGGTGACCCGTTTCAGATGAGGCCAAAATTCATATATTTTAATTGTTTTATCAAAATTATTGCAAGGAACAATTCAGTAGGCCTAGTTTCTGGATATTGGTAGTAGGCATGTGATGTATCAAATTTTCATATCACGATAATTGCTGAAGCTTTTACCACTATCATGATATTAAATGAAGTTACAAAAAAGTGTTTTTAAATGAACATTTAAATGCAATAAAACTACACAAAAAAAACGTATGAAGTAAAATGTTTCATTGATTAAAGTGCAAAAGAATATAAAGAACAATAGTCAAGTCACCTTTATTTATACAGCGCTTTTACAATACAGATTGTATCAAAGCAGCTTCACAGTGATAATATGAACATAATACAAAAAAACTTTGTTTCTAGAAGAAAATTTCGTCATCGTCTAAGAAAGGCAGATCAATAATATTGTTGAATATTAAATGTCCCCAACTAAAAAAAAGCTGAAAAGCCAAGGCAACAGCGGCAAGGAACCGAAACTCCATCAGTGACAGAATGGAGAAAAATACCTTGGGAGAACCCAGGCTCAGTCTCAGTTCTCCTCTGGCCAACGAGTGAACAGTGGATGGTCATGATTCAGGAGCATTACAGGTCAGAAGTCAGATTGTATCAGAACATTCAGAGTATTTATCCATTTCCATCTGGTTGGAGGTCGGAGTCATCACGCCGGTATTGAGACGAGTTTGTTGAGGTATCAGTGCCGATGGCTGGCGTGTGTCGATGAGGCCTTCACAGGCCTGATGAGGCTGACACTTCAGCACTGTGTTGTTATCGGGTCCAGGCGAAGGTCCTTCCTCAGTTCCGGCTGACCCTAATCTATGCAGCCTAACATTGAGTTATATAAGTCTATAATGTGTTATGTGTATGCTAGGCCGAAGAGATGTGTTTTTAGTCTAGATTTGAACTGACAGAGTGTGTCTGCTTCCCGGACAATGTTAGGAAGACTGTTCCAGAGTTTTGGTGCTAAATAGGAAAAGGATCTACCGCCAGCAGTCGATTCTGACCGGAGTTTTGAGATCGCAGTAGACGTGAAGGACTATAATGCGTTAAGAGCTCGCTCAAGTACTGCGGAGCTAAACCATTTAGTGTTTTGTAAGTAATCAGCAATATTTTAAAATGTATACGATGTTTAATAGGGAGCCAATGCAGTGTTGACAGAACGGGGCTAATATGGTCATACTTCCTGGTTCTGGTAAGAACTCGAGCTGCTGCGTTTTGAACTAGCTGTAGTTTGTTTATTAAGCGTGCAGGGCAACCACCCAGTAGAGCATTACAATAATCTAGCCTTGAGGTCATGAACGCATGAACTAACTGCTCCGCATTTGTCAATGAGAGCATATTGCGTAATTTAGATATATTTTTAAGATGAAAAATGCGGTTTTACAGATACTAGACTAAAGATTGGTATCAAAGAGCACACCCACACACACACACACATCCAGGTTCCTAACCGACGATGAAGACTTAAAGGGAAAGTTCACTTTAAAATGAAAATTCTGTCATCATATACTCACCCTCATGTTATTTCAAACCTGTATGAATATCTTTCCTCTGCTGAACACAAGGAAGATATTTAGAAGAATGTTAGTAAACCAGGTCCCATTGACTTCCATATTATTTTTTTTCCTACTATGGAAGTTTTTTGTCCAAATAATTAGAATCTCTGATTTTTCAGAAGTAGGAAATTACTAGTCATCCAATTTTTTATATCTATGCATTCTGTTTAATTCTGTGAATTGGTGAGTTTCGTTAATATAACAGCTGAGTATCATCGGCATAACAGTGAAAACTAATGCCATGTTTCCTAAACAATAGGTAACACTTGACAATAAGGTATCATTAGTTAATGTTAATAATTGCATTAACTAACAATGAGCAATAGCTACTTTTGTTTATTGAAAGCTGCCGACTGACAGCTGTATTTGTGTATTTACTGTCAATATTGTGTCTATGGACAGTAACAAGGGCTTTAAAACGGCAGTGAGCTGAATGAAAAAAGCATTATGTTTAGATACAACCTTTTCTCTTTTTCATCACCACTAGGTCAAACAAAGTGCAAGAATTTACATTAAAATACAAAATTACAAAAATAGTTTGACGTTTATAACAAGTTATATAATGAGTGTATAGTGAGTTACAATGAGTGAATCTAGTGAAGTCAGATCACATCATTTCTTAATTTTATAGATGTCAAGTAGTTCAGGTGCTGGTATTTGAATGACTTTTTCCTGTGTTATCTCAAGGAAATCATACAGCTTTACTATGTCTAGCGCAATTTTACTTTATTCATTTTAAAACTGTAAAAAAGAAACGGTCCTGCACATTAGCATTTGCTCTTTTTTCCAAACAAGAAAAATAAAATGAGTGTTTACATTTGAAATAATGGAGGAATGTAAGCTAATAAACAAATATTTTGATTAATATGTAAAATACAAAGTTTTTTTGTGAGGGTTATGTTTAGGGGTTGAAAATATCAGCTCAGTATAAAAAAAATGTAGTCGATGGAAAGACTCCACGGAGATACACAGTTTGTTTGCTTGTGAATAAGCAAGTAAACTTCCCTTGTCCACTTGACGAAACTGAACTGACTTCAAAATGGCGGTGGGGATTGCTCTGAAGGGAAGTTCACGAGTGTGTCTAAAAGTCGAGTTAAACGCAGCCCTACTTGCATCGTAGTCTGCAATTTAATAGGTGTCCTCGTCGTAGTCTACATACACAATACGTTCCCAAGTTTATTAGATCCATGTCGTACAGCACTGTGTTTTGTAAAGATCTTATATTATTGCAGAAATCAGTCGGTAGCAAACATAAGGCAGACAGGAAGAGAACACATTGAAAATGAAACTAAATCCTAGCACAGCCGTTACAAGGGGTAGAGGATAAAACATAGGCTATATCAATGGACTCCACCAAGATACACTAACAGATATGTGTTTGTTTGCTTGAATGAATGTTTTTCTCTCACAGTTTGTTCTCTTTTGACTCCTGAAAAACCAGGTCTGCAGAGAAACGCCCAGTTCTTCAGGAGAACACGGAAGTTCAGTGCTTTTGTTGAGCAAGGTGCCATAGAGGAATATCTACAAATATTGTCATTATTCAAGGTAAGTTAGGTAATATTTTAAGTTACTGAACAATGTTTAAGTGTCATGTTCTCAGTAATCACAGAAGATTCATGCAGCACAAGTGTTATAGTGTTAGATTATAGTGTTTACTGAGGCATTCAAGTTCTAGATTACGTCATTTTCAAAAATATGTTTTGTGAGCTGAACAACGGGCACACTGTAGGCTATTTCTAGTTTCCCTCACATCCTCGCTTTCATTTCTGTCAAACATTAGTTTGTTCAAATTGCTAACACACCAATTTTCTGAAACTGTGGCTCTAGAAGTGAAGTGACAAAACCACAAACACGCACACAACATGCAAAACATCAGACAGCTCTATAATAACAATTTTGTCGATGTCTAGAAATCCATTTCAATAGTAACGTTACGTTGGGTTTAGTTTGCCTTTTCATGAGATCTACTAATATATATATTTTAAGTACGAGATTTTTCACTAAAATGGTTACAACTTTTGCCAAGCGTGTCAGAGGTTACGGGTTCTAATCCGCACCTGTATTTTTATTATTTTCCTCATCAAAACCGAATATGTTCATCAGTGGTTGGTGTGCCAGCAGGGCCTCTCTGCTGGCTCAGTCAAAATCAAAAATATAATTTATTCATAATTAATTTAAATTGTGTCTGAACATGTCTGAGAAATACGGCCGCCATCTTAAACGCACTCGGTAGCAGACCGATGTCGATTCAACGTTGATTTTTAGTTGTAAAGGTTAGTATCAATCATCAATCAAATTTCAACGTTGAATCAACAGTTACGTTCAATCAGAACGTTATTACACCGAAAATAAACATCGATTCAACATTGAAATGCGGTTGAATGGCGTGTCTGACGTTGATTCAACGTTAATTCGATGAGGAAAACGATGTTGTTTCAATGTCACGAGAAACGTTGTTTCCACATTGATTCGATGTCAGTTTGCTATCTGGGTTACTAACGTAACCTCGGTTCTCTCTAGAAGAGGAACGAGTACTGCGTCGAAGACGCTACGGGAAATATTATTTCTCGAGATATTGAAGCCTAAAAAATTAATCCTTAATTTTGTATTAATGTAAAACGCATTTCTGCAGCATACAGCCTTAGGCGGACAGCTTGCGTGCAGGGCCGCATTAAGAGCTCACTGGGCCCCGGGGCTATGAGCTATTGGAGGCCCCCTAAAATTTAATCAAATTAAACATTCTCTTTTTTAAAACTAAACAAGTTTCAATTAGTTTCATTCAATTCAGTTTTATTAGTTTCAATATTTTAACTTTATGCACATTGCATCAACCAAAAATTTAATTAAATGCAACATTCTCAGACTTGAAGAAAATTGTTGAACATTTAACGAATTTCTGCACATTCCACCATATTTTTAACGAAATAAACAAAGTCCTTTTTCTGTTAACTATATATTTCTGCATATCAAATGCACATATTTTTTTGTAAAATCCTCTATTCGATTAGATGTAAATAAATACAGCAATAAAATAATTAAAATGAAAGTCTCTCATGACTGTATACCAAATTATTAACATTTACGTCTTTTAACACTAAAGTGCAGATTAGTTTTGTTTTTGTAAATCGTCAGACATGTTTTTTACCATTTCATTAAGTTTTGCTTTGTAGAAAGCATTTCTTTAAAGTGAATTTCGTTTTGTATAAATTGTATCTTAATTTTTATAAATATTTAATCAACCAATTGCATGTATTTAATAAATAAAAAGCAAATATAGCAGACAATATAATAACCGTGACATTGAGGCGCTAGCGCGCCGCGTTCACTTGCATTGCATTGTTAAAAGCCTTTCTTTAAAGTGAATTTCGTTTTGTATAAATTCAATTGTATCTTATTTTAATAAATGTTTCATCAACCATTTGCATGTATTTAACAAATACACGGTAAATATATAGCAGACAATATAATAACCGTGAGATGGAGGAGCCGCGCGCCGCGTTCACTTTCACTTTCATTGTTAACTAGAGAGCGCACCTCATAAATGAATGAAACTCAGCGTAGGCCTGTCTCATACATTAGCATTAAATATCTTTGCTGCATCCTTTCTAGAACAGACAAGGGCTTGAATGAACATAAGAAGGAATGTTGTAACAAGCGATATAACAAATTCACAATGTCACATTAACATTAGCTTCTAGTGGGAAAAAAAGAAAGAATAGCTACATTTTACATAAAATCCAGTGCTTTCAAAGCATTACATGTTTTCATTCTTTCTTGTTTTTAGTTTGTTCCGAAAGATGTACATATAATGTAAAGTCATTTATAAAATGTGGAAAATTTGGTTTACTTTGAGCCCACTTCTTTTTATGTATATGGTATTTTCCCAATATAACAGATAACTATAGCCTAATATGTTGTTCTTTACATTCCAAATGTTATTCTTCTTAGTATAAAAAAGCACATAAAAAAAACACAAATTTCCATCATACACTTTTAGAATAAATGCATTTGATATACCAAATTCAAACGTGACGTTTCAATTCACCCTGCCGCCCACGGGGGTTTGATGGAGAGGCGATCTGACCAATCATAACGCCGAATCCGAAATTTAGTCCGGCAGCAAAGCAGTCAGTAGAAAGTTTACGTCTTTGGACTTGAACTTGAAAAACGGTATTGTTTAAATTACTTAAATGACAATATTTGAAAGTTGAGACTTTGTTTCATGTCAAAAGTAAGCTGCTCTCTCGTCTGTCAGCGCGTAGCCTACTACTAGTCTGTGCCCTGTGATGTATTTTTCACTGCGTGAGAACATGTGTGGCGTGACTCGTGAGAGCGAGAGCCTGGCTTATCACACACAGGAGGCTGGTCTTTGCGAATGGTCAATTACTTTAATAATAATGATTGATAGTGATGATTCCATGATAATGCATGCAATTTATGGTAAAGCATCACTAAATAACAGGGCTAATTTGTGGGGGGCGTGGTGAGGCTTTGGCAATCAGCGTTACCGATGGATAGTCAATCTGCTCCACGGCCAATCACGGGCCCCCTCCTTGCTCGGGCCCCGGGGCTTTAGCCCCGCCTAGCCCTGTTGTTAATGCGGCCATGCTTGCGTGCCTATTGGCTGCTCTACCAGAAAAGCAGCAGCCTATGCGAGGCCTCAAGTGACACTTGACCCAATGAGGGCGCTTCGCGCCCTCTGCGTCACGTCCCGCCGAAACGGGCGTGGCCTAGGCTTATAAATACTCGAGCATAGCTGCTCCACACTGATTTTCGCCACTGAAGCGACGCAGAGTGGGCATGCACGGTACTGAGACGCAGTACTCGTCGTTCCTCTTCTAAGAGAGAACCGAGGTTACGTTAGTAACCGAGTACGTTCTCTTACGAGAGTTCTCTCATACTGCGTCGAAGACGCTACGGGAACCCTATGTAAAACGCCGTGCGTGCTAGGATCCGACACAGACACCGAAGGGCGCGCGTGCCCGGGGCATGCAAGTGCCTAAACACAACAACTCACAGAGAGTTTATAAGGAGAGCGGCTAGAATAGCATCATCCCTTTAAATAGCATATATATGTAATAAAATAAATATATATATGGCGGGTCATAGCATGCTCATGGGACATAGTTGTCAGTGAGTGATGCTTAAAATATTAGGTGATCTGGGCCGCCAGGCGGGGCAGGAACACTGTTTGAGTCTTCTAGACCGAGAGCAGTTTGGCCTGCAACACAGGAACCTCTAGGTTATAGAACCTTATAAATGTAGACGGGGAGGCCCAGCCTGCCGCCATACAGATATCTTGCAACGAGATTCCACTATACCAGGCCCACGAAGAGGCCATGCCCCTCGTAGAGTGTGCTCTGATGCCCAGGGAGCATGTTAAACCTTCTGATGCGTAGCCCAGCGCTATGGCATCCACCACCCATCTAGACAGGCTTTGTTTCGACGCGGCTCGTCCTTTAGAACGCCCACTGAACGAAACGAAGAGCTGCTCCGTCTGTCGAAAAGCAGCGGAGCGGACACGTAAGCTCTCAATGCCCTGACAAAGGGAGCTATTACCGTCCTCGGAGGCCGGCAGAGCCGACAGGGAGATGACCTGAGCCCTGAACGGTGTGTTGAGGGACTTAGGCACGTACTGTTTCGGTTTCAGTACGACTTTAGAGTCGTTAGGCCTGAAACTCCATACATGACGCTCTCACTGAGAGTGCCTGCAAATCCCCCACGCCCCTTCACTGAAGCAAGAGCCAAAAGAAACACGGTCTGAAAGACAAGTGTTTTCATGTCAACTGAGTGTACAGGCTCAAATGGGGCACCCTTCATGGCATTCAGTACCGTAGAAAGGTCCCAGACGGGGACCTGAAGGAGGTCTGGGAGGATTCAACCTCCTGGCTCCTTTGAGGAAACGAACCACCAGGTCGTTTCTGCCCAGTGAACGGCCAAGCGTCGGATTAACGAACGCTGATATGGCCGCCACATCGACTTTGAGCGTGGATGGGGTCCTACCCTTATCCAACAGCTCTTGTAAAAAAGAGAGAATCTCCGTTTCCCCGCAGTGCAGGGGTGACAGTAGGGGTGTGCAATATTACGATTTTTGATCGTGGACAATTAAAATGTCTCCACGATCTGCTTTTGAAGAAATATCGTAGGATCGTCCATTTTATCAGTTTGCATTTCTGGCGCCTCCGTCTCAACATACTGTACAGCGCGACGTATATCCACATGAAATGCAGAGGAACGGGACACTGTAATTCATAAAAATTAATTATTTGCATGTGCTTTAAAGCCTTTCCGGTTAAACATGTCATTCGCTGCTGATGCGCTGTTCTAACGGGCGCTTTTCTGAGCGCAATACACCCGACGCGCACATGCACTAAAAGCCTGTCTAACAGCGTCTGGTCACTGGACTAAGTTATCTTTTGAGTCTTATTGCGCTAATACTGTCAAATACACACAAGGTTTACATAAACAAAGTTGGTTATGTCTAAAGTGAAAGAACAATAGAACAAATAAAGAAAAAATATGCTTGTCAAATGCGTGTAGACCTATTTTTTTACAGTCTATGGTGTAGACTCGTTGCGCGCAGATCTTAAAGAGACAGTAGCCCTAATAGTAAACATGCTGCCGCTTGTCCTTAAAGGGACAGTTACCCAAAAATAAAAATTCTGTCATTATTTACTCACTTTCTAATGTTGTTCCAAACCTGTATTAATGTCTTTCTTGTGCTGAACACAAAAGAAGATATTTTGAGGAGTGTGGCTGACCGGGCGGTTGCTGGTCCCCCATTGATTACCATAGTAGGAAAAAACTATTATGGAAGTCTCTGGGGTACATCAACTGTTTGTTTACCCACATTCCTCCAAATAAACTTTTATTTTCAACAGAAGAGGGAGACTTATTCGGGTTTAAAGCGGCTTGAGAGAATTTAAATTTTTGGGAGAACTATCCCTGTTAATAAAACAACAAAATACAAAGAGCATCTCACTCACTCTTGACTGAGAACTTTAATAGTAGCTTTAATAAGAATCAATGTATAATTTATACAGTGAAGTTTATGTTGTGTTTTATTTTCATATTTGTTCATTTATTTACTTTCTTCAATGCTGTTAAATACACCTGTAGCTGAAAAAATAAAGCACTGCTTATTTAATTTGTATATTAAGTGTGTATGTGTATCTTTGTTCTTAATTTTTAATAACAAAGACAATGACAAATATTTTTTATCTTCGCCACTTTGGCCTAAATTTATGCCATTCTTTTTTATTTTATATTTTGTTACCTAAGGCTTTGTTTTTAAGATGGGGACATTAGTTTGGCTGTGATGCTCAGTCACTTGCAAAATAGTAAAACCAACATGAAAAGGAATCGTGATAAAATCGTGAATCGTGATTTCCTGAAAATAATCGTGATATGATATTTTTGCCATATCGCCCACCCCTAGGTGACAGACCCCGGTCTGAACACCAACCAGAGAACACAGACCATTTAGAGGTAAAGAGCCACCTAGTGGATGGGGCTCTTGCCTGCTCGATCGTGTCTAATACTCCCTTCGGGAGGTTAGCGGGTACCCGTTTATAGCCCACACGTGTAGGGACCATAGTTCCGGGCGAGAATGCAAAATCAAGCCCTTGGCTTGAGAGAGGAGGGTCCCTCCTCACCGGTATCGGCCATGGAGCAGTGCTCGTCAGCTGCATCAATACTGGAAACCATGCTTGGTTCGTCCAGTATGGGCAACGAGGACACTGGCCAGCGCGTTCGTGCTCTTTGAGAAGAATTTCGGGCAGTGAGCATTCTCTTGAGACGCAAACAGGTCTATCTCTTCTCTGCCGAACCTCTTCCACAGCAGCTGTACTGCCTGTGGGTGTAGAGACCACTCTCCCATTGGAACGTTGTTCTGTGAGAGTTTGTCCGGGCCTAAGTTCAGGTGCCCTGGCACGTGTGCTGCTGTCAGCGAGCACAGGTTGTGCCGGGCCCAAACCAAGAGGCGTCTCGTCAACCTGTATAGGTTTCGGGATTTTACGCCCCCCTGGCGGTTTATGTAGGCCACTACCGACATGTTGTCCGAACGGACCAGGACGTGGTGTCCCTTTATCCGAGGACAAAAGCGCCTCAGCCAACATTTCCAAGCAGTTTATGTGTATTGACCTGACCCGTTCTGGCCACTGGCCAGAGAGCGGTCTGCCCTCGAGCAATGCTCCACAGCCTGAGGTGGACGCGTCCGTGGACACCACCTTCATGCTCGAGGAAGTCCCCAGGCTTACAGCTGACCGGTACCAGTCTGACGCACTCCATGGTGAAATTTCAGTCTGGTTTTAAATTACGTCATAGTACAGAATCTGCACTTCTACGCGTCATGAATGATGTTCTGCTCACTACTGACACAGGGCAATCTGTATCTCTCGTTCTTTTAGACCTTAGCTCTGCTTTTGACTTGGTCGACCATGATATTTTAATTTCTCGTCTTGAGGCATGTACAGGTTTTGGGGGGATGGTGTTGAAATGGTTCCGCTCATATTTGACTAACAGAAGCTTTTCTGTTCGTATCGGGAAACAGTGCTCATCCAGAATGAAACTTGGGTGTGGTGTTCCGCAGGGTTCTATTCTTGGGCCAGAACTATTTAATCTGTATATGTTACCTTTAAGTTCTATTTTAACTAAACATGGCATTTCTTTTCACCTGTATGCCGACGATACCCGAATTTACCTGCCTCTAAAGCGTTACGATAAGTTGGCTTTACAGCCACTACTGGATTGTATAGATGACCTGAAATCATGACTTACTGCTAACTTTTTGAGTCTGAATGAAAGCAAGACGGAAATTATCGTGTTTGGCCCCAGTGATCGTAATACACATGTTTGTGACCTCCAAACGTTGTCACCTACAGCACTACCTGTATTCGGAATCTGGGGGTCTGGATTGACAACAACATACCCTTGAAAAGCAGATAAGTGCGGTGGTAAAGTCTTGCTTCTTTCACCTCCGTCTCTTAGCAAAGGTTAAACCATTTTTGTCTTGTAAGCACTTTGAGATAGCTTTGCATGCTTTTGTAACATCCAGATTGGACTATTGTAATTCTTTATATATTGGGATTTCTCAGAAACACATCACCCGTCTACAAATAGTCCAAAATGCAGCTGCACGCCTTCTCAAAGGAAAACGAAAATTTGAACATATTACGCCAGTTCTGATTTCGCTTCATTGGCTACCGATTAAATTTCGAATTGATTTTAAAGTTTTGCTTTTTGTTTTTAAATCTATACAGAACTTAGCTCCACAGTACTTATCAGAATTGCTTCATCCAGAAATTAAGTCAAGATCACTAAGATCGGGGGACTCTAACTTACTTTCTGTCCTAGGACCAGACTGAAAAATAGGGGTGATCGAGCTTTTGCAGCTTATGGGCCTAAGCTATGGAATAGCCTACCCCACGATATTAGATCTGCCAAACTCTGACACTTTTTAAAATCTCTCTGAAAAACGCACCTCTTTTCATTAGCTTTCAATATACCCTGACTTGAGCGTCTATACTTCTCTTTGATGTGTATCTTTACTGGTCTTACTGTCTTCCCTTATTGACCTTGTTAAGCACTTTGGTCAACGCCAGTTGTTTTTAAATGTGCTATACAAATAAAATTGTATTGTATTGTATTGTATTGTATAGGGCTGACATGCACACCTGATCGACCTTGAGGCGATAACGACCGTGGACCCATGTTTGGCGCGGCACTCGCGCTTTCAGCCAGAACTGCAGCAGACCCAGCTGTAGCACTGAAGAGGCTGAGGCCATAAGGCCTAGCATCCTCTAAAACTTCCTGAGCGGGACTATGTGACCGCTGCGGAAGGATTTCATCATATGCAGGATGTTACAGTCTGCGCTGTGATGACAGCTGTGCCGTCATAGACAGCAAGTTCAGTTCCATTCCCAGAAAAGAAATCCTTTGACTGGGAATCAGTGAACTCTTCTCCCAGTTGACTCTGAGACCTAAACACTCGAGGTGATCGAGTATTAGGGTTCTGTGGCGAGTGAGTTACTGAACGTGATTGAGCTAGTATCAGCCAATCGTCCAAATAATTCAGAATTCGAACGCCTCGGAGTCTCAGGGTGCCAGCGCCACCCTGTAAATGTACGAGGTGCTAGAGACAAGCCGAATGGCAGGACTGTGTACTGATATGCCCGGCCCTCGAAGGCGAATCTCAAGAATCGCCTGTGACGTGACGCAATTTGTATTTGAAAATACGCGGTCTTTCAGATCTATTGCCATAAACCAGTCTCCTCTGCGAATCTGCGCGAGGATTTTTCTGGTCGTGAGCATTCTGAACTTCCGCTTCATAAGCGCTCTGATTCAGATACCTCAGATCTAAATGGGTCTGAGACCCCCGTCTTTCTTTGGCACCAGGAAATATTTGCTGTACAAACCCCCTTCACTTGAGCTTGAGATAAAGGCTCTATAGCCCCTTTGCCCAATAGCTTCGCTATTTCGGCTCGAAGTAGATGTGCTACTTCTGTTTTTACCGTGGTCTCGATCCTCGGCGTGTAACGGGGAGGGCGTCGAGAGAACTGTAGCGAATAGCCTCTTGTAATGGTTTTTAGCACCCATTCTGAAACCCCAGGAAGTTTTCCCCATGCATCCGCACGAGTAACTAGGGGTCGAATGAATTCCGGGCCCCTGGTCACGAAATGGCGGCGACACGCGAGCAACCGTGTGCTGTAACATGGACGCCGTGGCGTCTGAGGCGGGGGGCGTGCTTAATCGAGGGGGCATCCCGCGCACGCTCAACTCTCTTAGTTGAGAGAGAGCGTGCGGGGCGAGCCCCGTAGGGCTCGTTATGTTTGTGGATAAATGTGGGCGAGTGGTAGCGGGCACATTTATAACACTGGGGATACTGTGTTTTTGAACTGACTGACCGTGCGTTGGTTTCGTTTTTACAGAACCGCGGGACGTGCAGTGTGTAGTGGTTGTGGGCACTGAATAGTCGATTTTATGTGTGCAGACCTGTGTTGTACGGGGCTGTGCTTGTGTGTACGAATGGGCACTGGGTGGGCATACAGTTACACACATTACACCATCGGCCTTGGCCGGAACACCAGAAATAAAATTGGCTGCAGTATACACTGGTACAAACGCGAGTGCTGGGGCTGTACGAGCGGGAATCTTGGGTGGAAGTCCGCCGCAGCGGGACCTGAACACCGTCTTTTTCCTAGTCGGGGCTAGGATGGCGCAGAGGCCTCGGGCTTGATTGAGATCTTAGGCCGAGGCCCACGCGGCGGCGGGCGGCTTCCGGCTGAGCGAGAGCGCGGTCTCTGGTCTCGGGCCTGTTTGCTGCTGGGTTGCCGCGGCGGGCGCGGGGCGCTGCTGAACTCGAACAGGCGGCTGTTTAGGGCGGCCTGTTGCGGAGCTGGAGTCCGTAGGCCGTTCCATTCATCATTTTAACGATTTGAAGTGTGCTCAGAAGCGCCCCCTGTGTACCCTTGAAGCGGTCTTCCGCGAAGCCCGCATAGATGCAGGCTTCACCGCACTTTAACTACCCAGGACTCCTTGCGAAAGGCCAATCAGACAACGGATGGGAGGAGGCAAGTTGTAACACACTTGTTTTAAATACTTCCACGCATGCCAGCATGACGAAACTTGTATATTTATATTTACTGTATTTACTGTGTATATTTACTAGTTGCCATATCAACAATATAGATAAAAAATTGCGCCAAAATTCAGAAATCTTTGTAAGATATCACTGAACATTTATTTTAACCATAGTAAAAGTACATTTCTTACTTAAGTTATTTTTTCATCTCTATTTTTTGTGTTTATTTAAAATAATTTTTAAAATAATCTCCAATCTGTTATTTAACAGTTATTTAATGGTTCGCTAACCAGTAGAAGACACTAGCAGGGTTTAAAATCCCAGTTGTGCAGCTGGGGCATGTTGTCACTCTGCGTTACAATGTGCCCCTATTAGAAATATGCTATATTATATTCTATACTTTTATGAATTTTATTGAGAAACCATGAGAAACATGTAAATAAAGACTGAGAGTCAATGTTCAGAAATTATTAATTATTATTTTGTTTCGAACTATGCTGTATAGCTGTGTTTTCCGGTGTGTTTGTTGTCAAACTCAAAAAATCGTTTATTTTTAATTATTAAAAAATGCCATTATTTTATATGAAAAAGTTAATAATTTTGGTTTGACTTGTATTATTAGATCAGATAGCATTTTAAGCTGTCATATGGTGATGTTACAATGTGCCCCTTACATGTTACAATGTACCCCACCTATGGGGCATGTAGTCACATTTCACTTCCATTCTTTCCGGGTAAATCAAGAAAAAAGTATACACTGTCATAAAACAAAACCACATATTTGTAGGCTACTAGACATGTTGGAAATTAATGTGGGGGAAAATAAATACTCTAAACCCTAAGTTGATTTACACAAACTGAAAAAGTCAAAAAGTGTTACATTGTGCCCCGTTCTCCCCTACGCATCGTCTCTTTTTTAATAACGAACTAAACGAATGCTCTGCTAGTTAACTGGAGATGTTTTATTTATTTGTATGAGGTACATCCGTGCCGCGAGTTGTTTCAAAAAGTCGTGTGGACAATATCGACCCTGAGAAAATGAGACCACCCATCCCACCCACAAATTACGCCTCGCCTATGGCACAAATACACTGTATATATACACCAAGTATGTATACACAATTGATGAACGTTTTATTGAACTGAACTGAATCAACACTGAAGTGATTTGGAGTGAATATTGACACTATTGTCTTATTGGCCAAGCTGCTTCTCGGGCGATTTGTTACTATTGTGAAGCTTCTGTGAAACAATTTATTTTGTAGCTTATATGTATATTCAGTATACACACACTCACACACACACACACACACACACACACACACACACACACACACACACACACACACACACACACACACACACAAATATACATACATATATGTAAATATATTTATTTATTTATTTATTTATTTACACTATAAACAGAAAAAAATATATATATTTTATTCTAAGTTTTTTTTTATTTCTAATATTTCTAAGTGATCAAATTATGTATAAGTGTTTTCACACATGATCATTGGGTGTAGGTCATCAGGAAATGAGTGTGGCAGTTTTGCCAAAAGTTTGCTTTTCAATTTCAAAATGAGTGTAAAGTGTATAATGTGCATGTAGTTTTGCAGACTTGGTCTGATGATTCAGTACATGAGTAAATGGTTTCACTGAGTGAGCCTCAAGTTCCACTTTTATTGTCTAAGCAATTTGAAAAAACTGTAAATATGGCTTTAGGTCTATGACACTAAAGCTCTTAAAAATCTCTGTTTCTCAACTAAACTTCTTATTTTACCTCCTATTCTCTAATCATGAATGTACAGACTTATTTAACATTACAACCTTTATTTAATTATACAGAATCTTTTTGATAATGAGAATTTGCAATTTTTTAGCTGTGTGTGTGTGTGTGTGTGTGTGTGTGTGTGTGTGTGTGTGTGTGTGTGTGTGTGTGTGTGTGTGTGTGTGTGTGTGTGTTCTGCAGATAGTACAGAACTGGGTACTGGGAAAATGTTAAACGTTGTTTTTCCATTACTCATATACTGTATAATTATCATTCACAATCACTATTGTAAAAATTTATTTTTTAAGTTTAAGAAATTTAAAAGACAAGTCTTTGAAGAAGACTAGGACAAAATTGAATCTACTTCTTGAGTCTAATCCTGTTGAGACTCAATCATCACCAGCATCAGCTGAATCTATCTGAGTGATCAACAATGATCTATAAATGAGCACAGACTCTTAAACCGAAATACAACCTGGAGATTTAGACCTTTGAAGTTTAAATAATGTTTCATAATAGTTGATCTGACAGTGTAATTTCATTAATCATATTTATTTACACATACTGCATAGATCTCTGCTATAAAAGTGCAACTATTTGAAGAACTTTTTTTTTCTTTGCTCCAGCAGACCAGGAAGGACGATGGCGTCTGTTTTAGAGCTGCTTTATGATACTCTAGAAGACCTGCAGCAATATGATCTGAAGAAATTTAAGTGGCTCTTAAAACAAGATGGACCCATTCGAGCTAGTAAACTGGAGGATGCTGGTGTCACTGATATAGTGAATATAATGATGGAGTGTTTTGGACCAGAAGAAGCTGTGGAGAAAACACTGAACATCCTGAGGAAGATCAACCAGAACCGGCTGGCTGAAGAGTTACAGAACATCTACACTGAAGGTAATAAAGGAAAGAGGCCGCATAGATTCATAGAAATGTACATTCTGATTTTTTTAAAGAAGATTCTTATGTTCACATTTTATTTAACATTTATTTAACCACAAATATTGCAAAATATTTTTACAATTGAAAGATACTGTTTTCTATTTGAATATCTATTTTTCCTAAGTTGCCATCACAGGAAAAGTTTTCAGCATCATTACTCAGTCTTCAGTGTCACATGATCCTTCAGAAATTATTCCAATATGCAGATTAAGTTCATAGTTTAATAGTTGTGCTGCTTAATGAAGAGTTGAAACACGATGCAGAGCCTTTTTTAGGATGCCTGAAAAATGAACATAAAGTCTCATTCTTTTCTCTCTCTTCACAGTGCAAGCATCATTAGAAGCAGCTGAGAAACACACAAGAAAACAAGGTGAATTAACCAAACAGCGGAATCCTTACAGCGGAATCAGAAATCATTTTAGCATGTTTGATGTATATTGATCTCAGTACAGAACAGAACTGCTTTCAGTAATATGCATTTAATACCATGTTTGCAACAGTCGATTATAATGATAATCATGCTAATGTGAAAAAACCTTGTGTTTAATCTTCTAGTGTTGTTTTGTATTTGTTTCATAACAGATGATTTCTGGCTGCAGGAATTCTTGAAAACTCATAAAATGAACATGAAGGAGAAAGTAGAGCACATTTTTGAGTGTAAAAAGGGAAATGAAGCAGATCTCAGGGATGTTTTCACAGAACTCTTCATTACAGAGGGGGATCTTAAAAAAGTCAATCAAGAACATGAGATTCGGCAGATTGATAAAGCCATTAAACTCCGTAAATCACAGGACAGGCCAATCAAATGCAATGATGTATTTATTCTGAACAAAAAAAGGGAAAAGATTGTGCTGACCAAAGGCATCGCTGGCGTTGGAAAAACGGTCTCAGTGCACAAGTTCATTCTGGACTGGGCAGAAGAAATAGCCAATTCAAGATATAGACTGTGTTTTCCTGCTTCCATTCCGAAAGATTAACAGCATTAAAGACCGAGAGATCAGTCTGCATGAGTTTCTACAGAAATTTAATCCTGAACTGAAGGACCTGGAAAAAGAAAAGATGTGTGAGATATTTAGTCCGTAAGCTTGCGTTTATCTTTGATGGACTGGATGAGAGTCGACTGACTTTGGATTTTGACAGTGGAATGGTGGCGGGTGTGGAGGAGCGATCATCTGTTGATGAATTGTTTACTAGTCTGGTGAACGGGACTCTGCTTCCATCAGCTCGTGTCTGGGTGACATCACGACCAGCAGCAGCCAATCAGATCCCTCATGAGTATGTAGGGTTGTTCACAGAGGTGCGAGGATTCACTGACCAGCAGAAAGAGGATTATTTCAGAAAGAGAATCAAAGATGAGACTCAGGCCTCCAGAATGATCTCAAACATTAAGAAATCTCGTAGTCTCTACATCATGTGTTACAATCCCGTGTTTTGTTGGATCACAGCCACAGTTCTTCAGGACGTCCCCATTGGGGAACAATGCAGGGGAACATCAACACGACACTCACTGAAATGTACATCCACTTCTTGCTGATACAGATGAACATGAAGAGCCAGAAGTATAAAGGAAAAACAGAAAGAGAACGCACCAAGCTCTTAGATTCCAATAAAACAATGATTTTGAAGTTAGCTGAACTAGCGTTTGAACAGCTGAAGAAGGAAAACATAGTGTTCTATGAGAAAGATCTGAGAGCATGTGGTATTGATGTGAGTGAAGACTTTGAGTCCACAGGAATGCTCACTGAGATCTTTCAGCAAGAAGCTGGACTTGAGATGAACGTCTTCTGCTTCATGCATCTGAGTGTTCAAGAGTTCCTCGCTGCAGTGCATGTGTTTCTCTGCTACCTGAACAAGAACATGAACGAGCTGGAGTTTTTCTTTAAAGAAACACAAAACGAGGTCAGGTCGGATCACATCAACAAGCCAGACAAAAATATTGCTTTATGTGATTTACTAAAGAAGTCTGTTGAGAAAGCAATGCAAAGTCAGAAAGGACATTTAGACCTATTTTACGGTTTCTGATGGGCATTTCACTTGAATCCAATCAGGAACTGCTCAGAGGCCTGTTCACACACACTGAAGACAGCAATGACAGCGTCACAGAAATAACCAAACATATTAAAGAACAATTACAAAACGAGGACATCTCACCTGAAGCTTCAGTCAACCTGTTCTACTGCTTACTGGAGCTCAACGACAGTTCATTATATACAGAAATACAAAGATACTTCAAATCTCCAGAAAGAAGTCTCTCATCTTCCATGTGCTCATTGATGGCTTACGTCCTGCAGATGTCAGAGGAGCTGCTAGATGAGTTCAACCTAAGGATGTACAATACTGGACCGGGAGGCCGAATTAATCTTCTGCCAGCTGTGGGATGCTGCAGAAAAGCCATGTGAGTAACTTGTTGACAGCTGCTTAATCAGTTTTTTGTTAATCATGTTTTTAATGATTTTGGAGAGAAAATCTGTATACTAAACAGTAAATTTTATAGACATACATTTGAAAATTATTTTCACTTGACTGTCACATTAGTTCCAGCACACATGACATTTAAATATATAATATGCTCTCTGATGGACTGAAGAGCCAAACTCAGTAACTCAGCTCAGTATTTCGATCACTAAAAACTAGGGGTGGGAATCTTTTACCATGTCACGATTCGATTCGATTCCGATTCTTGAGGCCACGATTCGATTCAAAATCGATTTTTCGATTCCAAAAAGATTTTCGATTCCAAAACGATTCGATTTTATCCATAATGATTTCTAATCGGGTTTCTGATCATGATCTACTCTCATCTGCTTTGCTATACAGAATGACAAACGGAGACTTTAAAATGTGTCTTTTTCACATTTATTAAGTTCAATTCTCAGGGAAGTGCCTTTTATCAAAAACATTGTCTGGTTCTCAATTGCTAATCAAATAGTAGCTAAGCTATAAAATAAGTTGGAACAAAACAAAAGTGCTTCTTCATAACACAAAATGGTTGAAAATAGATGCAGTTTACCACAAATATCATGTAGAACACAACCGGTGAAGACAAAAAAAACATCTATATTTCTCAGTCAGACTCAGTAACTTAAAGAATAACAAGTTATGAAAATAAAGTGCTTCTTTCAAAATGAATAATAGTCCTACCCCTAAGCTACCTGGCGATGAAGCAGCGATAGACCGAGTTTTTTTTTTTGTTTTTTTTTTGCCCTCTCGGAGTTGGCAGGGGGTTTCGTGAAGCACTGCAGTGTGCGTTGGTCTGCAGCTGCGACTGACTGTACGTTCACACCGCCGCCGACTTGAGCTGCAAAAAAGCTATAGCCGCCCTGTCAAGGACACTTGTCAAAAAGCACGGGGGAATCTTGTTGACGCTTTGGCCGCTCTGACGTAGTAGCATTCACAATGAAAATGTAAACAGAAAAAACAAGCAATGCATTCGGCAGTTTAGAATATCGCACAAGATTTGTCAACACAGAAAACATTTCATCACTGGAGAGTTTTTTTCCGACACCATCGTATTAATTGATTTTGATTAATATGCGCGAGGGAGAGAGAGAGAGCAGACAGCGCTCGGGTGAGTGCGCGCGCGCGGCCGGCTCTCTCTCTCTGCTCGTTCTTATGCCCTGTCAAGCGCGCCCTGTTAAACTGCCAGGACTTAAAAACACATGCAAATGGTAGGAACGAAAGATCTCCCTCTCATCCATTTGCTTTCTTTTTGTTTTAGTGATTTGCCGCTCACGTCCCGTATAGGCTAGTTACAAAAATGGAGGCGAACAGCCAGCTGATTTTATTTATTTATTAAATCGATTCTTGGACATTTTCAGATCGATTCTGAATCGTTGCAAATGAGAATCTAGATTCTTCTGTGAATCGATTTTTTGGCACACCCCTACTAAAAACAGTTGTGGCCTAATGGTTAGAGCGTCAGACTTGTAACCCGGAGGTCGCGGGTTCGAGTCTCAGTACCGGGTGAGTGAATGAACAGTGCTCTCTTCCAATCTCATTACCCACAACTGTGGTTCCCTTGAGCAAAGCACCTAACCCCCAATCGCTCCCCGGGCACCGCAAAAAAAATGGGTGCCCACTGCTCCGGGTGTGTGGTTCACGTTGTGTGTGTGTTCAATACTCACCTGCTGCAGAGCATAAATTCATCTTAAATATTTCTATGTTATTCTATATCACTGTGTTTTGTTTGTTTCCTTTTTGTGTTTAGAAGATAACTGAGCCTGTAAATCTCCTTTGTAAATGCTTTACAAGGCATAAATAGTCCTCATCTTAAAGGGTTAGTTCACCAAAAATGAAAATGATGTCATTAATGACTCACCCTCATGTCGTTCTAAGCCCGTAAAGACCTCCGTTCATCTTCAGAACACAGTTTAAGATATTTTAGATTTAGTCCGAGAGCTTTCTGTCCCTCCATTGAAATGTATGTACGGTATACTGTCCATGTCCATAAAGGTAATAACGACATCATCAAAGTAGTCCATGTGACATCAGTGGGTTAGTTAGAATTGAATTGAAGCATCGAAAATACATTTTTGGTCCAAAAATAACAAAAACTACGACTTTATTTAGCATTGTATTGTCTTCCGATTAAAGCAAGTCGACTCCGCAGTGACGTGTCATCTGGTGCGCCCGAGCTTCAGTTACAGTCCGAGGGAGACGCACGCTGTAAACAAAACAATCTTCGCAAACATGTAAATATAGCAGAAACAAAATACAAACAATGTAGAATAGCTTGAATATAGCGTGCGTCTCAAAATGTATTTTCAATGCTTAAAAAGATTCTAACTAACCCACTGATGTCACATGGACTACATTGATGTTGTCGTTATTACATTTCTGGACATGGACAGTATACCGTACATACATTTCAATGGAGGGACAGAAAGCTCTCGGACTAAATCTAAATATCTTAAACTGTGTTTCGAAGATGAACGGAGGTCTTACGGGCTTGGAACGACATGAGGGTGAGTCATTAATGACATTATTTTCCTTTTTGGGTGAACTAAGATATGCTTATAAATAAGAATAAAGCATTTGTAGCTGTATTTCTAGTCTGCTTATTAATGTCTATTAATGCTTTATAATTAGGGATGCACCGATTGATCGGCTGGTGATCGGAATCGGCCGATTTTCACGTGTTCGGCCGTAATCGGTGACCGACCGATCACTCTGACTAATGCCGATTTTTAAAACCGGTCAAAGAGAAGTGCGCGAGCTTCAAGCAGAAACGTCGCGTGAGCAGCAGTGAATCGCGGGTTTCGGCGCCGAGACTTTTGTAGCAGCTGCTGTGACGCTGTACTACAAACGCTTCCAGTAATACTCCGGCGGCTGCAGCTGCTGTGATGCATTTACTCTGACGCGCCACTCACGGTCGTTCACGCGCCTCTCACGTTTGCCATGTGAAACTGTCGTTCACGCGCCGCTCGTTTACAGTGTGAATCGCTCGTTCACGCGCCACTCGTTGACGCCCCGCTCGTTGACGCCCCGCTCACTTTTGCAGTGTGAAGCGGTCGTTGACGCGCCCGCTCACGTTTGCAGTGTGAAACAGTTGTTAACCTGCAACTGGGGACAAAACAGAAATGCTTCTGTTCGCAAAGAAAAACCTGCCATTGATGTACAAGTGATTGCAATAGGCCTGTGTGTGTGTTAGAAATATATTTATACTACAAGTCTATTTATTTTATTTGTTATTTTATATTATTTTATTGCCATTACCTATTTTCCCCTGTTTTTATACAGAAGTGTGTGCTTGTGTGTGTTAGAAATATATTTATACTACAAGGCTATTGGATGTGAAAAGAAGGAAATGTTTTTTTTTTTCATAACACACTTCACTTTAATGTGTGTGAATTTCCCACACCGGGAGTAATTATTTGTTTGAATGTTCTATAGCCTATTTTATGCAAAATGTTCTATTAAAGAAAACATAGACAAAAAACATTTGTGTGTGTTGTAAAGTGGTTAGAAAAAATAAAATCGGAATCGGCTAAAATCGGTATCGGCAGGTCAAACTTGATGATAAATCGGAAATCGGAATCGGCCTAGAAAATTGAAATCGGTGCATCTCTATTTATAATAGATTAATTAACTGTTTACTAATGCTTAACTAATGATTAAAAGCGTGCAGTTATTATAAAGTGTTACCGAAACGGTAGATAGAAGATTGCTTAGGCAAATGTTAAACAACATGATCATCAAACATTAAACAGCATATAAATCAAAGCTGCCTAATATTACTGAATGAAATGTCTAACCCATGAAGAGTAAACGACTGTGAAGCTTAGGGTGTTGATGGACTCGATCTGTGTTTTTATCATCATTCTGAATCCGATTCGGACATAGTCTTTGACAAAAATGCGATTGTCTCTACTTTTTGTTTAAAATGTTGCCTTTTGTTTTTTACAAAACTTACCCACATTTAAGTGTATATAAATATAGAATAAAATGTTTTTAATATGGAAAAAGGTTAATGTAGGCCTACAGTTTAAAATGTGCGCCTAAATAGGAACATAGTAGTATATTTAAAGTGCAAAAATAATATTTAAATCTATAAGTATAATGTTATGTTCACTTAAATAAAACTATACTTGCAGTATAAACTACAAAACTAGTAGTTTACTGAGAGTAAAAGTGTACTTTCATCAAATAAAACAAAATGTACTACATGTATTAAAATAGTAAACTACTTGTATACTTATTTGTTTACATCTGATTTCACTTCTTTACTGAAGCCAAAATGTCTGTCTAAGCGACAGTGTTTCCCTCACCATTCAAGTCCCCCGCTCTCGCTCTCTACCTCCAAACCACGGCCCCTCTTCCACAAGAACAAATGAGATATGATTTACAGTCTGTCATAATGTTAATGCGTGTCTTTATATGATCTGACTGTGTGTTTCTGTAGGTTGTCTGGTTGTATGGTGACAGAGGAAGGCTGTGGTTATGTGTCTTCAGCTCTGAGTTCAAACCCCTCACACCTGATAGAGCTGGATCTGAGTAGCAATGACCTGCAGGATTCAGGAGTGAAGATTATCTCTGAAGGACTGAAGAGCCCAAACTGTCAGCTGATGATACTGAGGTATTGAGAACTGTGGGAAAGCTAAGGATTGTTGTGGTGGGAATTAAGGAGATAGGGGTCAGATAATTTATTCAGATACTTCACTTAAGCAAACAAAAATATAACATGAGGACTTTTCAGCTGTAACGCAGACTTCTACATATAAAACACTTTAACACCGCTTTCATGTGCACAGCTTACTCCCCAGATAGCAGCATCTCTGCACTCACGCTGCTCCTTTTCACCCGTCTCTCGACTCACAGCAAAGTACGAACACCTGTTAGTTCACATTAACCAGAGGTGTTTCCCTCACCATTCAAGTCCCCCGCTCTCGCTCTCTACCTCCAAACCACGGCCCCTCTTCCACAAGAACAAATGAGATATGATTTACAGTCTGTCATAATGTTAATGCGTGTCTTTAGATGATCTGACTGTGTGTTTCTGTAGGTTGTCTGGCTGTATGGTGACAGAGGAAGGCTGTGGTTATGTGTCTTCAGCTCTGAGTTCAAACCCCTCACATCTGAGAGAGCTGGATCTGAGCTACAATCACCCAGGAGATTCAGAAATCAAGCTGCTATCTGACAAACTGAAGGATCCAAACTGCTCACTGAACAAACTCAAGTATGTGGGGAAATAAGAGGCCCGGTTTAAACCTGCTATTAAGATTTGCCTCAGGTGATCTGATCACAAGTTGGTGCTCTCATTTGGATTTAGTTATTATTAAAGGGGTCATATATTTTATATTTAAGTTTACTATTTTGTTTATTGGGCAATAGAATAGGTTAACGACGTTTGTAACTAGGGTTAAACGGATCGTAGTTGATTCGGGATGCATACGGACAGGCCCCACGGTTCAGCTTGCATGTGATTTGCAGATTAATTGCAAGATTAACCTAGCCTGTAAATTCAGACCCAAATCTGATTAAGGGTCTGGGATTGACTAATGATAACGCCTAACTCGAGGGGCGGCACCAAGCATGCATTTGAAAATCTCACTGCACGCAATTGGATAATACTACGACCAATCACAACTAAGCCCATAGAGACAGAGCATATTTAGGCCACGCCCACACCGGGGGAACAATCCAAATGACGTAGCAGCGCTGTCGTCCTCGAGCTCGCCTCTGGCCCGCCTATATTAGATACAGCGATGTGATTGGTGCAGCTCGGATACATGGCCATAGTTAATGAGCATCATTACTTGATGCCAGAGCAACTCGTTGAGCAAATCCAAGTAGTGCTCTCACGAGAACTCTGGATTTCCAGGGGTAAGATTAACCACTATAGAGTAAAAGTTTTATCATTTGCATGTGTTTTGTGTTGCCAGTTTGCACATTCAATAGATTTTAAACCATTCCAGCACTAGAAGAGGCTTGTGCACTGTTATCTGTGTCCACAGCCCCACACAGAGAGAGCGCGTTTCAGATAGTGTGCAAACTCCTAATCGATTCCTCATTCGTCTCAGTGCACTTGAATGGACACATACACACAATATTATGTCAGAATACCAGTCTCTGCAAGTATTCTCATAAACAAAGTCGGTTATGTCTTAAGTGAATATAAACAGTTGGGAAAGAAAAATAAATAAGATGTGTATCATTATATTGGATCAGTGCATCTTTCCCTGGCATAGACAGATTTTTTCATAATTTATGAGACGCTTCCCCGCCATTGACAGAGTTTTCAGACTTTCCATGTTTTCACTTTTATACGGTAGGGGG
Source organism: Phoxinus dragarum (assembly GCA_033366665.1). NCBI lineage: Eukaryota > Metazoa > Chordata > Actinopteri > Cypriniformes > Leuciscidae > Phoxinus > Phoxinus dragarum. The sequence goes on from JARPMJ010006411.1 coordinate 25,946, forward strand.
CTCTGAAACACATCTTCTAAAAGATTAATCTCCTGATCAAAACACAGATGAAGAAAAAGTTGAAATAAGTAATAGCGTATGTAAGAAGATGGATATCTAAATAACACAATCATCAACATTAAAAATCAAATAAATCAAATATTACCGAATTAAATCTACTCCATCTATGTTTTGATCATCGTTGTGAATTCGGTCCAGAAGTAGTCTTTGACAAAGACAAAGTCTTTGTTAAAGCAGAGAGTCCGTTCTTTCTTTTGATATATTGCATGTTCAGATATTCATATAAGAAAACATTCTGGGGGCCATGAAATCTTTTGAACATTTTTGAAAATGCTGGCGCTGACTAGCAAATTCTAAAAATAAATAAAAAATGCTGGTCGGGAAAGAGTTGTCAAGATTATTTATGTCAATTATGTAAATCAAACAACAAAACACCGCTTTAACAAAAATTAATCTATAATACACTTATACAGTGAGCATTAGTGTTATTTTACATTTAATTATTACATTTTTTGGAGGGTAAGCTGTGTTCAGTTGAGACACCTTAAATAACTTGCGTGCGCAGCAAGCACAAGTTGTGATTTTTGCTGTGCATATGCGTATTAGTGTCCTCTTTGATCCTGGAAAATCTGAGAACGGACGCGTCTCCGATCCGAAGATATCTGCAAAAGTTTTTTTTTCTAAGTTCACTTTTCTGTGCACACTCCACAATGGTAAATGGTAAACGGACTGCATTTATATAGCGCTTTCACAGACCCAATGGCCACCAAAGCGCTTTACATATTGCCTCACATTCACCCATTCACACACCGACGGCGGTGTCAGTCATACAAGGCGCCATCCAGCTCGTCGGGAGCAGCTGGGGTTTGGTGTCTTGCTCATGGACACCTCGACACTTGGTCAGGTGGAACCGGGGATTGAACCACCAACCTTTCGGTTTGTAGACAACCTACATGAACCACTGAGCCACTGCCCCACAATGAATAACTTATTATCCTTAAATGACTGTTAAACGTAAGTGGTACCATCACAAACGTCATTCTGTGCCCTAAAAAATGACATATTTCATTGTATTGTGTCATGCAAGGTCAATGCAAAATCTAGAGAAATGTGCGAGGTGGCCAGCGGGGGAGACACACTGTACCCAACTGTACCCCCGATAGCGTTATTACATCTCACGCTGTTCAGTTGTTCAGTGTTATGATAACAGGTTAAACGTCGTAATTAGCCAGCAAAGGACACAATTAAAAATTAAATTTTCATATTTATTATATTTAAACTGTGTATTATTAATGAATATATTAAATATCTTGTAATGTTTTTTAACCAGTGCTAATTTACATTAAATTTATGAATTTTAAATGGATGAATAAACAAAAATTGTTGCCCAATTGTTATTTTCTTCATTTGTCTTTATTTATTATATTTGCAATGCATGGTTAGCAGTGTTGGGGCTAGTTACTCAAAAAAGTAATATATTACATATTACTCTCAAAAATAGTAATGCCTTACTTTACTTTATTACTCCCTGGAGAAAGTATCTAGTTATATTACTAGTTATATTACTAGTTACATTTTTTTTCTTAATTACTTTATAATTGCCTGAGACGCATCAGATTGGAGGGAGAACATACAAAGGAGGAGTGTTCTTAAGGGTCTTTATTACGCCAACAACAGACTGGCACTGTCTAGCACAAATAACTACAAACAACTGTCCTTGTGCAATCAAGTACAAAAAACAAGTATTAATTTACTCAATGTTTAACAAACACCGTCTGGTGCAAACAATCAATAAATTTGATTGTCAATTTATCCCATACGGAAATGTTAAATTATTATTATATATGCCAAACTATTTACTATTTAACTATTTATTTCAAGTCTACAGATCAAGTCTACATATCCACATTTCATTTCGAATCTTTTATAAATAAAATGTATTATTTATTATTATTTTTACCTCTTCTTGACCAGCTCATAAAAACAAAACAAATACTAAACAAATTATATTTGAAAACTGATAATTATATATATGTGACATGTATGTAAAAAAAAAACTATTATACATACATAAAATATATGGGCTGGTTTTATATGTCAATTGTTCCATTTTCTAATAGGTTTTATATATGGGCATATATATGGTATATTTTATATATGTGGATATATTTCATATATGTATATTTCATATATGTACATATATTACATTTCCGTATGGGATAACAAGTCTAAACTTTTTGCTGCTTGTGGGGCTGCTCGTTCATGTCACTCTGTCGCTTCGCAACGAGCTTGATGTGTCCGTGCTGTCGGAAGCGGTGGAGAGCAGCTTTCTCCCCGGGCAGAGTGTGCACTTCACCGTCAAGTTATTTTCCTTCCGTTGAACATATTCAAAATAATTACTGAATCTCCCACCCGTCGAAACTAGCTTTCTGTTGCTGGGAACCTTCCTCAGCTTGCCGTTGTTGACGCTTCCATTTCCCCCATCTGTCTTTGAGGGTGCCGCTCTGCGGCTGGCTGCCGGGTGTCGACCAATCGGTGATGGTAAATGATACCTCGTGCCAAACCCAGACCAATCACTGTTACATTCACGCCCTCCTCCCCTTCCCTTCTGTTCTCTGTGTTGTGTGCCTTGTGTGTGACTTTACTTTGTAACATGTTACACCCAACACTGATGGTTAGTTACCTTTCCATCATTAAAAATGGGTGCCTCAACTGTACCACATATGACACAAAAAGCACCTTTTATTCGCTCATTTTGAAAATATAAATTACTTAAGGGGATTATTGATTGATAATATATTAGTCTACAAGCTAATTTAATGTCATGTGGCATTTCATGTGGAAGTTAACTTCTTTTCAGTATCTATTTTTGTGTGAAAATCCAAACCCAAAAAGTGTCTCAACTGTACACAGTCTACCTACCTGTAATGAATACTACAGCTAGACCTTACTTCATTTGTAACTTTGTTATATTGTATTTATCTACGCTTTAATTAGTGTATTTGTTCTTATTTCTTTTTATTTGTTCACTTGCCTTTAATAATGTTTGAATGTTATTAGGGAAATAGTTTTTGCATTGGTATCGGACTTTTTAAAATGTTACCCTCACCCCCAAATATTTTTTTCTTGCTGATTCGAAAAAATTATCCAATCCGTGACTCAAAACCTGTAATATGATCTGGGCTGGGTTTCCCGATAACGTTGTCTCTTAGCGCGCTACGAAGACTCTTAAGGTATAACTTAACTAAAGGTATACCACTTCTAGACGTGTTCCCCGAACCATACCTTGGCAAGCTGCTTAAGATATACCTTCTTACGTATGACGTTACCCAGTGCTGTCCGTTGTGATTCTGCTGATATCGACGGCTTGAGAAGTTATTCTCTCGTGCATGGGCTAATTCACTGCATTATTTGAGAAAGCGGTGGTCTTTATAGAAGAAGCAATTCAGAAATAGTTTAAATTACATTTATTAGGACTCATGGGATATTATAAAAAAATAATCTAAACAATAGCCTATAATAGCCTAGCACATATTTTAAAATTGTATCATATATTGCTGTCACAATAACCATTAAAAATGTTTACGTGCCTTCTTCTCTTTCCCATTTTGTGTTCGCTGAGGTGGAGCTGCGATGAAATATTGTTCTTGTAAATACTTTGCAGCATTTCAGTAGGCTAATAAAAGTGTAATCTACATCTTACGTATGATGTTCGGCAGTGATCAAAAATTATTTAAACAGTTTTTGAATCTCTTCTTGTAAACTCAGAGATGTGGATTCAGACGGCAATCAAATTAAGTCAAGTCAAGTCAAGAATATTTGTATAGCGCTTTTCACAATACAGATTGTATCAAAGCAGCTTCACAGTATTAAATTAAAATAATAATAAAACGTCCATGTTTGGTAATGCCAATCAATAGTAATATTGATTGATTCATTAAATTGAATATCCCCAACTGAGCAAGCCAAAGGCAACAGTGGCAAGGAAACGAAAAACTCCATCAGGTGACCCAATGGTGACCTAAAACTCCATCAGGTGACCTAATGGAGAAAAAAAAACTTGGGAGAACCCAGGCTCAGTCGGGGGCCAGTTCTCCTCTGGCGGTTATGAACTAGAGGCCGGATTTAACTGTAAGATTAAAACATTTATATGAATGCCTGGTTAAAGAGATGCGTCTTTAATCTAGTTTTGAACTGGGAGAGCGAGTCTGAGCAACGAACAGTATCAGGAAGGCTATTCCAGAGTTTTGGAGCTAAATGTGAGAATGCTCTCCCTCCTTTGGTGGACTTAGATATCCTAGGTATAACCAAAAGCCTCGAATTTAGCGATCTTAAAGAGCGCGATGGATTATAGGGCGATAGAAGATCCGTTAAATAAACTGGAGCTAAGCCGTTTAGGGCTTTATAAGTCAGTAACAATACCTTATAATTAATACGGAACTTTATAGGTAACCAGTGTAGAGATAAGATCGGTGTTATATGATCATATTTTCTTGATCTGGTAAGAACTCTAGCGGCTGCATTTTGGACTAACTGTAGCTTGTTTATTGAGGATGCAGGACAACCAGCTAATAAAGCATTACAGTAATCTAGTCTCGAGGTCATGAATGCATGAACTAACTTTTCTGCATCAGAAACTGATAGCATGTTACGTAGCTTAGCAATGTTTCTAAGGTGGAAAAATGCCGTTTTTGTAACATATGAAATATGATTTTTAAAAGACAGGTCGCAGTCTAGTATGACACCCAGGTCTTTTACTGTAGAGGATAAAGTAGCTGGACATCTTACTATGTTAAAGTTGTATTGTGAGAGGTTTTGGTGGGCGGTTTTTTGAACCGATGAGTAGTACCTCCGTCTTGTCTGGATTTAATAGAAGAAAATTACGCGTCATCCAATCTTTTATATCTTTAACACACTCTGTCAATTTTGATAATTTAGCGTTTTCATCCGGCCGTGATGAAATATATAATTGAGTGTCATCAGCATAACAATGGAAACTAATTCCATGTTTCCTTATAATATTTCCAATTGGCAGCATATATATTGAGAATAATAGAGGGCCTAGCACAGATCCCTGCGGCACTCCATAGTTTACTGAAGATATGATCGATTTTTTTCCAGAAATTAACACGACTTGTTTGTCAAAAAACAGTAGGTAATTTGCCCAGGGATTTTTACGCAGGTTGGGTGAGAAAAAACACTGACGTTATGGATTCGGACGGCAATAAAATCACAGACTTACCCCTGTAAATGTTTAAAACGCCGTACGAGCCCATGAGAAACAATTAGCGTCTGAATAGGACTCAACTGATAGTATTGAGGCCTTTGAAAGCGCGCGCCGTCTTTTAGAACAACTATTCGCTGTAGGCCTATCGCTGCCATAGTTTGAGCAAACTCCCCACCACAATCATTCCCTTTAAATAGACTATTACGCCTTTAATGGTTTGCCAGCTGATGTACCGGATATAATTAATTATATTATAATAAAAAATCTAACAACAATCAGTGTAATGACAAATTTTATTCTTTGCATGAAAACACTTGAATTAGCCTAACTGAACACTGTCTAGGTGTATTCAAACTTTAGAATTGTATTCGTATAGACCTGCAACAGTGATGAGTTAAAGCTAAGAGTGGTCCAGACCAACCTTACAAATATATGACTTACAGAAGGTCTACTTAACTAAGAACGTTTCGGGAAACGCGTATTAACGATAATGTACAGCTTAAGGTGTAACTTAAGAACAACGTAGCGTTAAGAAGGTTTCGGGAAACGCAGCCCTGAACCGTGAGTTTTATGATCTGATGAACCACTAGTTACTTACATTTAGCTTTTTACTGTGGCGATACTCGAGGACCGGGCACGCTCTCAAATACAGAGCTATAATAAATCACAACTACGCCACCCCAGCATTTAAACCAGCTGGGGAAAATGGTTAACATAAAAATGGTTCTTTATTTACTGATCATAAATAAGTAAAAAGGCTACTAGACTCGGTAAAAACTGTGGTAATGGGTGGCAAGGCCACTGATTGGTATATGAGCAACTAGATCCAATAAAAAAACAGACATGCAGGTTCTCGTCACGGAGCTGGGGTGCACCAACAGCTGGGCAGGCTAAGCATTAGGCTTCAAATCAGCCCGCAATGAGTAGGCCGTGCACAAAACTTCCAAAGCACTCACACACACTAGTGAAATCCACTGCAAGAAAACCTCTACCGTACTCCTAAGAGGAGAACTTCCGTTCACCATGCACCGGATGGCTAGCCTGCCCGCTTGTGTGTCACCCCGGTTCCTGGAGAAAAAAAGAAAATCAATTAAATACAGAATATAACTATAGTCGAAGAGAACAGTATTAAATGGTTAGTGTTGCCAGCAACAAGCAAATCACCACAAAATAAACACACAGAAAACGTACTCGGTTACTAACGTAACCTCGGTTCTCTCTAGAAGAGGTCTCTCGTACTGCGTCAATTCTGACGCTGTGGGAACGCAGTGTAAAACGCCATGCATGCAGAGATCCAACACCAAAGTCCCATGGGCAGGTGCCCAGGGCTCATATAATGCATGACCATCAGAACCCACAAAGAGTCCGGGAAGAGGGGCTAGAACAGCATCATTCCATTATAATTATCGTCCTAAAAAGGAACGACTATGACAGTACAGTCAGGGCGAAAACTCGTTAGGTGCGCTCTGACACCTAACGGGCACTGCAGGCCCTTGGTCAGCGCTATGGCATCAACTATTCATCTGGATAGACTCTGTTTTGACGCAGCCAGACCATTGGTCCGCCCGAAAAACGAAACAAAAAGCTGCTCCGTCTGTCTGAAGACAGCCGAGCGAGACACGTAAGTCCTTAATGCCCTGACCGGGCAAAGGAAGCTTGCATCTGTCTCCTCATCGATTTGGCATCCTTGCCCGGAGCTGTGGTCCCTACATGTGTGGGCCATCAACGGGTACCAGCTAACCTCCCGATAGGAGTGTTAAACATTTGCCCCCAAATAAAAGGTCACCACGTCCTGGTCCAGCAAGGGCCGATCATCTGAGCCCTGAACGGAGTGTTGAGGGACTTCGGAACATACCCATGCCTCGGTTTGAGTATGACCTTAGAGTCTTTAGGCCCAAACTCCATGCATGACGCGCTCACAGAGAGCGCTTGCAAATCCAACACGCGCTTCACTGAAGCGAGAGCCAATAGGAACACTGTCTTGAAAGACAAGTGCTTAATGCTGATTGACTGTATCGGCTCAAATGGGGCACCTTTCATGGCTTCCAAAACTGTAGAAAAGTCCCAGATGGGGACAGATGGAGGCCTGAGAGGGTTCAGTCTCCTAGCTCCTTTAAGGAAGCGGATAAACAAATCGTTCCTTCCGAGTGACTGACCGAGCGTCGGATTAGCGAACGCTGCTATAGCCGCCACGTAAACTTTGAGCTTGGATGGGGTCCTGCCCTTATCCATTAGCTCTTGAAGGAAGGGGAGAACCTCCGTTACCGCTCATTGTAGGGGTGACAAGCCTTGAGCTGAGCACCAGCTAGAGGACACAGACCATTTCGAGGAGTAGAGCCGTCTGGTAGACAGGGCTCTAGCCTGCGTGATCGTGTTTAACACTCCTATCGGGAGGTTAGCGGGTACCCATTGATGGCCCACACATGTAGGGACCACAGCTCTGGGCGAGGATGCCAAATCGAGCCCTTGGCCTGAGAGAGGAGGTCCCTCCTCACTGGCACTGGCCATGGGGCGGTGCTCGATAGCTGAATCAGAATTCAATTCAATTCAATTCAAGTTTATTTGTATAGCGCTTTTCACAATACACATTGTTTCAAAGCAGCTTTACAGAAAATGCATTTCAAAAATATACATACAAAAATACAGTTAGTTAATCATGAAATTTAGGGCATAACATATCGCCGGCGTTGGGTCGTCTCTTCACAGGCGTCGAGTCGTCTCATCACAGGCGTTGGGGCATCTGAAGTCATGAGAGGCTGGATACATAACTGGAGCTGACGAACTCTATTTGAGTTATCTCGGGACAGGCGTCCCGAGATAACAACAAAAAAGGTAGATGGGAAATAATTAGCGTAGCTGCTGTTCATAATATGAATGCATTTGATCTGATTTAACTGTAGTATAAAAGGTATGAGATGCATCATGTGAATGCTTGGCTAAAGAGATGCGTCTTTAATCTAGTTTTAAACTGGGAGAGCGAGTCTGAGCCTCGGACAATATCAGGAAGGCTATTCCAGAGTTTAGGAGCTAGATGTGAAAACGCCCTCCCTCCTTTAGTGGACTTAGTTATCCTAGGTACGACCAGGAGCCTCGAATTTAGCGATCTTAAAGAGCGCGATGGATTATATGGCGATAGAAGATCTCTTAAATACACAGGAGCTAAACCATTTAGGGCTTTATAGGTCAGTAACAATACTTTGTAATTGATACGGAACTTAATAGGTAACCAGTGTAGAGATGATAAAATTGGTGTTATATGATCATATTTTCTTGACCTAGTAAGAACTCTAGCGGCTGCATTTTGGACTAACTGTAGCTTGTTTACGGAGGATGCAGGACAACCAGCTAATAGAGCATTACAGTAATCTAGTCTCGAGGTCATGAATGCATGAATTAACTTTTCTGCATCAGAAACTGATAGCATATTACGTAGCTTAGCAATGTTTCTAAGGTGGAAAAAGGCTGTTCTTGTGACATTTGAAATATGATTTTTCAAAAGACAAGTTGCGGTCTAGTATAACACCCAGGTCTTTTACTGTAGAGGATAAAATAACAGGACGTCCATCTAGATTAAGGTTGTATTGTAAGAGGTTTTGTGGGCAGTTTTTTGGACCAATCAGTAATACCTCCGTTTTATCTGAATTTAATAGAAGAAAATTACACGTCATCCAATATTTTATATCTTTAACACACTCTGTCATTTTAGATAATTTAGTGTTATCATCTGGTCTAGATGAAATATATAATTGAGTGTCATCAGCATAACAGTGGAAACTTATTCCATGTTTTCTTATAATATTACCAAGTGGCAGCATATAAATTGAGAATAGCAGAGGGCCTAACACAGATCCCTGCGGCACTCCATAATTTACTGACGTTATCTTTGATTTTTCCCCATTTAAATGGACAAAATGGTAACGGTCTGATAGGTACGATCTAAACCAGCTTAATGCCTGTCCCTGAACACCAGTGTAATTTTGAAGTCGATCTAAGAGTATTTTATGATCTATAGTGTCAAACGCAGCACTAAGATCGAGTAAAACTAGTATTGAGATACAGCCTTGGTCAGAAGCTAAAAGTAAATCATTTGTAATTTTAACCAGCGCAGTTTCTGTGCTATGATGTGGCCTGAATCCAGACTGAAACTTTTCATAGATATCGTTTTCTTGCAAGAAAGAGCACAGTTGAGCGGACACAACTTTTTCTAGTATTTTAGACATAAATGGAAGATTTGAAATGGGTCTGTAATTTGCTAGGTTATTTGGATCTAATTGTGGTTTCTTAATAAGAGGTTTTATAACTGCCAGCTTGAATGTTTTTGGAACATGTCCTAAAGATAGAGACGAGTTAATAATATTGAGAAGAGGCTCTTCCACTACAGGTAACACTTCTTTCAGTAGTTTAGTGGGTATTGGATCTAATAAACATGTTGTTGGTTTAGATGCAGTGATAAGTTTATTTAGCTCTTCCTGTCCTATAGTTGTAAAGCGCTGTAGTTGTTGAGGGGCGATAATTGAGGCTGAATCATAAGACGCTGTCAAAGATTGTACATTTACAATTGTGTTTCTGATGCTTTCTATTTTCTCAGTGAAGAAATTCATGAAATCATTACTATTAAAATGTAACGGAATATTTTGTTCAGGTGATGTCTGTTTATTTGTTAATCTAGCCACGGTGTTAAATAAAAACCTTGGATTGTTTTGGTTATTTTCTATTAGTTTGCGTAGATGCTCAGCCCTGGCTGCTTTTAGAGCCTTTTTATAACGTGACATACTGTCTTTCCACGCGATTCTAAAGACCTCTAAATTAGTTTGTTTCCATTTGCGCTCTAAGTTACGAGTTTCTCTCTTGATAACATGCGTAGCACTGTTGTACCATGGTGCTTTAGTTTTCTCTCTAACCTTTTTTAATCTAATTGGTGCAACAGTTTCTAATGTACTAGAGAAAATGGTGTTCATACTGCTAGTCATTTCCTCTAGCTCATCTGTTAGTTTGGGTTCACTGAGAAGCGGAGATAGATCAGGTAAGCTATTCAAGAATCTATCTATAGTGGTTGGAAGGATTGTTCTGCCTGGGTCGATAACGTGCCGCAACATGACACATTTCAGCCGTACGTAGTATGCAAGTTACCATGTAATGATCAGTGACATCATCACTTTGCGGTATAATATATATATATCGGTTTGGATCGGTTCCATATGATATAATTAAATCTAGAGTATGATTAAGACGATGAGTGGGACCACTAACGTTTTGCTTGACCCCAAAGGAGTTTAATAAATCTGTAAACGCAGTCCCTAACGCATCATTTGCGTTATCAACGTGTATGTTGAAATCTCCAACAATTATTGCCTTATCGACATTGACTAATAGATCTGAGAGAAAATCTGCAAACTCTTTTAGGAAATCAGCGTAGGGCCCTGGCGGTCTATATACAGTAGCCAAGGCTAGAGATAATAGGGATTTCTTTCTTACATCTGGAGCGTAACATTTAGCACAAGTACTTCAAACGAATTAAACCTGTGGCCTGTTTTCTGAGTAACATTAAGAATATCTCTATAGATTGTTGCAACACCGCCGCCACGACCAATCAGACGGGGCTCATGCTTATAACCGTATCCTGGTGGAGTGGACTCATTAAGACCGAAATAATCATTTGGTTTAAGCCAGGTTTCAGTAAGGCAGAGTACATCGAAGCTATTATCAGTGACCATTTCATTTACAATAAACGCCTTAGGTGTAAGCGATCTAATGTTTAGAAGACCTAGCTTTAGAAATTGTTTTTGTTCACTAATATTGAGATTTTCTGGTTTAATCACAATTAGATTTTTCTTAGATCCTGCAGTAGATTTATTGTTTGGCCTCACTAAACGAGGAATAGACACAGTTTCTATATAGTGTTCTACACTGGTACTTATATCAATTAATTTGGGACAGCAAAGAATGTGATTTGGACTTTGACTTACTAGTCATATGGTGTGTAACGTCTTGGAGATGTTGTCCGACAGAACAGCCGCTCCGATTCTGCTGGGGTGCAGGCCATCAGCACGGTAGAGCCTAGGTCGCTCCCAAAACAGATTCCAATTATTTACAAAGAGCAGTCTCTGTTCATTACACCATGACATCAACCATTCATTTAGTGCAAACAATCTACTAAACTTTTCTTGTCCTTGTCGGTACGTGGGAAGTGGTCCAGACACGACGATCTTTGCTTCAGGCGATGTTCTGCGTACCGTCTCGATCAGGCTCCTGTAGTCCCTCTTCAGAACCTCCGTCTGCCGCAGCCTGATGTCGTTCACCCCCGCGTGCAGCACGACAGCTCCGACGCGCTCGTCACCGTTCAGGATCTCGGGGACCTGCGCAGCGACATCGAGAACACGAGCACCAGGAAAGCAGTGAGTGCGCACCATACCTTTACCTGAGGTAGCGCGGACATGCCGGACCATGGAACTGCCGATGATCACAGCGTCGTCGCGTTCCGTCTCGCGAAGAGGGGAGAAGCGGTTCCGGGTGGAGATCTCGAAGACCGGGAGGGGCGGAGAGGTCCTTGCTCTGGTCCTGGCTCGTGTCTTCCGTTGTGGCATCATCCAGGGTCCATGGTGCTGTGTCGGTGTCGGGGTAAACGAAACCAGGGGTGCTCGGGTCCTGTGCAGAGAAATACACGGAGTAGAAGAGGCCGGAGTCGAAAAGTTACTAACCACTGACTTGTGAGCATCGGCGCGTGATGCTTCAAGCGCTGATCGTCGGTCTCGCAGCTCGGCCTGCCTCCCCAGCAGATCACGGATCTGCTTCTCCACGGACTCCAGCTCCAACTGCACCGAATGCAGCTCAAACGTGTCCTCACCTGCACTCAGAGGTAGACACACATCCGATGTATTCGCCATTATGACAGATGAACAATAAATTAGCAGTGATGCTACCAATATCACTACTAATTTAGGACTGAAATCATGGATAGAACCCGTATCCTTCCAGTGATTCGAGTGTAAATAAGACGGTCGATAGGCGAGACCACGCGTGCAAATGCTAGCAAAAGAGATAGTAACGGAAGTTCGGAAAGTTGGATATAACCAGCGATATCAAAGCAATCCGATTGTTTTTTATAGAGAGTAACGTTAACGTTAGTATCGGAGATATGTTCACACGCTCACAAACTGACAGTTAAGCGATTCGAAACACAAACTCCAAACACAACCAAAGCGGTTCGAACACAGACACAACTTCAAACACAAACAAGCGATTCGAAGCACAAGCACAAACACAAACTCCAACACAAACAGAGCGATTTCAGTGATTCGAGTGTAAATAAGACGGTCGATAGGCGAGGCCACGCGTGCAATGCTAGCGGGCTATCGTTAGAGATAGTAACGGAAGTTCGGAAAGTTGGATATAACTAGCGATATCAAAGCAATCCGATTGTTTTTTATAGAGAGTAGTATCGGAGATATGTTCACACGCTCACAAACTAACATTAACAGTTAAGCGATTCGAAACACAAACACAAACAAGCGATTCGAACACAAACTCCAAACACAGCCAAAGCGGTTCGATCACAGACACAAACTTCAAACACAACAAGCGATTCGAAGCACAAGCACAACACAAACTTCAAACACAACAAGCGATTCGAAGCACAAGCACAAACACAAACTCCAACACAAACAGAGCGATTTCAGTGATTCGAGTGTAAATAAGACGGTCGATAGGCGAGGCCACGCGAGCAATGCTAGCGGGCTATCGTTAGAGATAGTAACGGAAGTTCGGAAAGTTGGATATAACTAGCGATATCAAAGCAATCCGATTGTTTTTTATAGAGAGTAGTATCGGAGATATGTTCACACGCTGGAAAAATAGAAAATGCTCGTTTCTAAATGAGTTTAAAGAACAAAATCAACGATTTATGAATCAAGTCGACGGAGCTTCAAACACAAACACAGCGCTCACTCGCGACGCATGCGCATTAAGTGAAAACTTAATGCGCATGCGCATTAAGTTCATCATCAGAACTGGGAACCAAGCCTGGTTCTTCCAGAACGGAGCCACAAGTAGCACTGCACATCCACTTTTCCTGATCCGTTCCAACACCTGAGGCAGGAGTGATACGGGGGGGAAAGCATAGAGTGGGCAGCGGGGCCAGACGTGGGCCCTTCTCTTTGAGAAGAACTCCAGACAGTGAGCATTTTCTTGAGATGCAAACAAGTCTACTCTCGCTCTGCCGAGTGTCCTCCACAGCAGTTGGACTGTCTGTGGGTGTAGAGACCATGCTCCTGCCGGTACCTTGTTCCTGGACAGTCTGTCTGGTCCTATATTCTGGTGACCCGGCACATGTGCTGCTCTTAGGCCCAAACCAGAAGGCGTTCCGGCAGCCTGTAAAGGCTTCGGGACCTGACACCTCCTTGGTGATTTATGTACGCCACCACCGACATGTCCGATCGGACCAGGACGTGGTGACCTTTTATTTGGGGGCAGAAGCGCCTTAGTGCAAAGTCGACCGCCAACATTTCCAGGCAGTTTAAGTGCGGGAGTTTGTCCCGTTCTGACCATTGGCTGAAGAACGGTCTGCCCTCGAGCAGTGCTCCCCACTAGTTACTTACATTTAGCGTTTTACGTCTGGTGATTGAATTTAGGCTTCAAAATTCATAAACGTGTTAATTTGTGAAGATTATCATGATTGACAAAATGTAGAAGAGTCATAAGCTTTTGTTGGTCACAGAGTATATTTTTATTTTTAATGTGACTGCAGAGAGTCAGCGGAGTGATAGAAATGACAGATTGACAGACTGCTTCAGGAGCTTCTGTCCTGTGATCATCCCAAATTAGAGTTCAAAGATCAGCAGGAGTGCTTGATAACATGCACATTCTGTCACCAATAATTCACCCTTTGTTTTTATAAGAAATTGTCCAAGACATTTTAATTGTATTGTCCCAAGTTAAAATTTGATTTTAGAATTCTAAAGCGAGTTTAACTCTTTTGTGCCCTGTTTCTTTTACTCGCCCTCATGGCATTGAAAACCTGTATGACTTTAGTTTTTTTTTTACACAAGGAGATATTTTGAAAAATGGAACAACATCATGCTAAATGACCGATCATTTTTGGGTGAACTAAGATTGTGTCACAGGACAGATTGTGTGTTTTTCTTTTACTTTTTTTTTGTCTTGTGTTTAGAAAATGAGTATGGCATCATGTTTGTGTTTTATAGTGTGGATCATTGGGGAAAGTTCAGGATCATAGCAGGACCACAAAAATGTAGGTCTACACACAATCATTTACTGATTTTCAATTAAATGTTTTATTTGTCTCATTTAGTGAAATGTTTCTCTCTTCTTGTGTTCAGGGGCCTGTAATCTCACACTGGATCCAAACACAGCAAACACTCAACTCATTCTGTCTGATGAGAACAGGAAGGTGTCACATGTGGAAAAGAAGCAGTGGTATCATCGTCATCCAGAGAGATTTGATGAGTGTGATCAGGTTCTGTGCAGAGAGAGTCTGCCTGAACGCTGTTACTGGGAGGCTGAATGGAGCGGAGATGCCTGTATAGCAGTGACATATAAAGGAATCCGCAGGAAAGGATTGCGTGACTGTGAGTTTGGATTCAATGATAAATCCTGGAGGCTGAGCTGCTCTTATATCAAATTCATTGTCCGTCACAATAATAACTGCACTCGTATACCCGCCCACGGTTCATCCTCTAATAAAGCAGGAGTGTATGTGGACGTGTCGGCCGGCACTCTGTCCTTCTACAGCGTCTCTGACACAAACACACTCACACACATACACACATTCAACACCACATTCACCGAACCCCTCTATGCTGGAATTATGGTTTCTTTGGGCTCTACGGTGTCTCTGAGGGACATTAAACAGCCTCCGGTGAGAAACTACAGTGATACACACACAACCGGGTGAGTGAGACTAATAGTTTAATGTTCTGTTCTTCACAAAAACATCCAACATAATATATCATATTATCAAGACTTTAAGTCAAGTCAAGTCAAGAATATTTGTATAGCGCTTTTCACAATGCATATTGTATCAAAGCAGCTTCACAGTATTAAATTAAAATAATAATAAAACGTCCATGTTTGGGAATGCTAATCAATATTATTATTCATTGATTAATTAAATTGAATATCCCCAACTGAGCAAGCCAAAGGCAACAGTGGCAAGGAAACGAAAAACTCCATCAGGTGACCTAATGAAGAAAAAAAAAACTTGGGAGAACCCATGCTCAGTCAGGGGCCAGTTCTCCTCTGGCGGTTTACCTGTAAGATTAAAAAATGTATATGAATGCCTGGCTGAAGAGATGCGTCTTTAATCTAGTTTTGAACTGGGAGAGCGAATCTGAGCAACGAACAGTATCAGGAAGGCTATTCCAGAGTTTTGGAGCTAAATGTGAAAATGCTCTCCCTCCTTTGGTGGACTTAGATATCCTAGATATAACATTTACATTTATCTGACGCTTTTATCCAAAGCGACTTACAATTGCTATATATGTCAGAGGTCGCACGCCTCTGGAGCAACTAGGGGTTAAGTGTCTTGCTCAGGGACACATCGGTGTCTCACAGTGGATTCGAACCCGGGTCTCTCACACCAAAGGCATGTGTCTTATCCATTGCGCCATCACCACCCCTAGATATAACCAGAAGCCTCGAATTTAGTGATCTTAAAGAGCGCGATGGATTATAGGGCGATAGAAGATCCGTTAAATAGACTGGAGCTAAGCCGTTTAGGGCTTTATAAGTCAGTAACAATACCTTATAATTAATACAGAACTTTATAGGTAACCAGTGTAGAGATAAGATCGGTGTTATATGATCATATTTTCTTGATCTAGTAAGAACTCTAGCGGCTGCATTTTGGACTAACTGTAGCTTGTTTATTGAGGATGCAGGACAACCAGCTAATAAAGCATTACAGTAATCTAGTCTCGAGGTCATGAATGCATGAACTAACTTTTCTGCATCAGAAACTGATAGCATATTACGTAGCTTAGCAATGTTTCTAAGGTGGAAAAAGGCAGTTTTTGTAACATATGAAATATGATTTTTAAAAGACAGGTTGCAGTCTAGTATAACACCCAGGTCTTTTACTGTAGAGGATAAAGTAGCTGAACATCTTACTATGTTAAAGTTGTATTGTGAGAGGTTTTGTGGGTGTTTTTTTAAACCGATAAGTAATACCTCTGTCTTTTCTGGATTTAATAAAAGAAAATTACGCGTCATCCAATCTTTTATATCTTTAACACACTCTGTCAATTTTGATAATTTAGCGTTTTCATCCGGCTGTGATGAAATATATATTTGAGTGTCATCAGCATAACAATGGAAACTAATTCCATGTTTCCTTATAACATTTCCAAGTGGCAGCATATATATTGAGAATAATAGAGGGCCTAGCACAGATCCCTGCGGCACTCCATAGTTTACTGAAGATATGATCGATTTTTCTCCATTTAAATAGACAAAGTGGTAGCGGTCAGATAAGTATGATCTGAACCAGCTTAATGCTTGTCCTTGAACGCCAGTATAATTTTGTAGTCGATCTAAGAGTATTGTGTGATCTATAGTATCGAACGCAGCACTAAGATCAAGTAAAACTAGTATTGAGATACAGCCTTGGTCCGAAGCTAAAAGTAAATCATTAGTGATTTTAACGAGTGCAGTTTCAGTGCTATGATGTGGCCTGAATCCTGACTGAAACTTTTCATAGATGTCATTTTCTTGCAAAAAAGAGCTCAGTTGAGTGGACACAACTTTTTCTAATATTTTAGACATAAAATGGAAGATTTGAAATGGGTCTATAATTTGCTAGATTATGTGGGTCTAATTGTGGTTTCATAATGAGTGGTTTTATAACTGCCAGTTTAAATGTTTTTGGAACGTGACCTAAAGATAAAGATGAGTTAATGATATTGAGAAGAGGCTCTTCCACTACAGGTAACACTTCTTTCAGTAGTTTAGTTGGTATAGGATCTAATAAACATGTTGTTGGTTTAGATGAAGTGATAAGTTTATTTAGCTCTTTTTGTTCTATAGTTGTAAAGCGCTGTAGTTGTTCTTGCGGGGTGGTAATTGAGGCTTATTTATAAGGCGTGATTGAAGATTGAACGTTTACAATTATGGTTCTGATGCTTTCTATTTTCTCAGTGAAGAAGTTCATGAAATCATTACTGCTAAACTGTAACGGGATATTTTGTTCTGGTGACGTCTGTTTATTTATTAGTCTAGCCACGGTGTTAAATAAAAACCTTGGATTATTTTGGTTGTTTTCTATTAGTTTGCGGAGATGCTCAGCCCTTGCCGCTTTTAGGGCCTTTTTATAACGTGACATACTGTCTTTCCACGCGATTCTAAAGACCTCTAAGTTAGTTTGTTTCCATTTACGCTCTAATTTACGGGTTTCTCTCTTTAGAACATGCGTAGTATTGTTGTACCATGGTGCTTTAGTTTTCTTCAGAGGTGGAAAGAGTACTGAAAATGTGTACTCAAGTACAAGTACCGTTACATTGCTGAAATAATACTCAATTACAAGTAAAATTACTGGTGTCAAAAAAGTACTTAAGTAAAAGTACAAATTACTCTTCTCAAAAACTACTCAGAGTAGTTTTACTCTACTTTTTACCCGGCGATAATTGATATATTACCAATACATATTCAATCAAATCATAGATTTATGTATCTCTTTACTTTTCTACTTTTAACACATTTTTACCTTATTGACGAAGGACATTAAAGTGTGTATGTCAGGTTAAATTTTTTATTATGATTGACACAAAATAGTTAGGGGAAATACACGTTTGACAAGTTGATGTATTGTTTTGTATGTTTTTCGATACCTAAAGGCAGAATATAAGATGAAAAAGTTCGTTATTTTCAGTCCTCACTAAAAACTGCCCATCCCCCCAAACGAATCGCCTGACGTCATAACAGGGAGACGTCTCCCCCGCTCGCTGAGCTGTGTTGATAATTGCACGAGTGATAGAGCGAGAGAATGAGTGATTAGGACATTTATTTAGTTATTTAGTTAGTTATTTAAGTTAGGTAGTTAGTATACGCAGGCGTATTTTCACGATGGTGAATTACTGCGTTTGTGCTGGGTGCAAAAACACCGTTAAAACCGGTCACAGAGTCCACTGTGTTCCGTGCCTGGGTCAACTTTGTTCGGACCAAACGCGCTGACTTCAGTGCTGCTTCGGTATCCAAGACTTCGGTCATGTGCAGCGGCCATTTCACTGAGAAGGACTACGCGGTTGGAGATCTCATGAGTTATAAAATGGGATTTAAAACCCGAGACTGGCAGCTGATGCGGTGCCTACGGTGTATGCTACTGTAGTAGATCAGTCGATCGCGCCTGCGCCCCTCTCTCTCCCTCTCCCTCTCACACACACACACACACACCAACATATTCCAGCATTGCAATCTTTACACCGCAGGCTGTTCATTATAGCCACGGAGCTTCAGAGCTAAGGCGGAGCTACAGATTAGGTGTCCCTAAATAACCCGCGTATAACAGTAAGCCAACGTTAGTTCCGCATGAATTAATTTGCACGCGAGTTTTATTTATTTTCATACCGTGTATTCTCCGTGTATATTCAAGCACCGAACCGTGACGCCCGTACCGTTTCGGTTCAATACGAATACATGTACCGTTCCACCGCTAAGTTATGCCTATACTACCAGACACCTGACCAACTCTCCACTGGTTCTTCTTCACACCAGATATTTATGTTTCTTCGATATGAATTATTTACATTTCTGTTTGGCTCCTCATCTGTCTCCCGCCTGGGAGGCTCAAAATTGTATGGCTGTGGACCATCGTATAGGTTTGAGGGGGATTTTGGATCTCCTCAGACTCAAAACTCTCCATACTTCAATAGAACTTTGTTGGCGCGACTCCCTTGTATGACGTCACAGCTCAGCCCTTGTTTTAAAAATATGATCTTGACAGAAATGGCTATAAATCTTATTGCAGGGCAGTTACAGTAATAATTTTAATGCTAATTACATTTTCACTCAGACATCTAACCCTTATTTAATATATCTAAAAAAATTTTTTAACCTGACATACACACTTTAATTAGTGGTCATGATACTGGAATTTCTAAGTTCAATATGTAGTAATGCAGTTAAACATATGTTATTTGTACAAATCATACAAATGCCCCATTCCGAAACATTTCTAACATACTGTACATTTACATTGTAAAAAAATTAAAGATCCACCTTTGATTGTTGAAAGTTTTCCTGGTGCATTTCACTTACAGGCAATATGATTTTCTGTAGGATTTTCACAACTTTTGACAAGTTTAATTCAAGGGCATGTAGAGATTGGAGCTGGGCGTCATTTGAGTCTGCAGTGAGAACCATTTGGCGAGATTCGCGATTACACATGACATGACAGTCCGAGAGCGCACACTCAATATCTGAGTCCAGTTCATTCGTAGGCCTATATTTGAGAGCTCGCGTCCAGTTTTCTGAGATTACATGAATGTGCCCTCGCGTTACAATATTGCGCTCGCGACATTTGACATTAAAATATGCCATAAAAACCTGCAGGAATAAAATGATGCGCAATTCCTGCAATCCCGCGCTGAGGGGAGGGTGTCAAACCCGCTGTCGGGGAGATGAGAGAATGAGAACGCGCAGCTGGTATCAGTGTAGGCTAACATTATATACTTCAGAAATTGTCAGATCTGTATTGTCAGATATTTCACTATCGAAATGTATCTATGTCGTTTGTTGTGTCTCCAAACTTTCAGTCCAGCCATTAATCACTTTGAGCTCCTTCACTTATGATCAGCTCTTAAAATCCTCCGACTGTGGCGGCTTTTTTCAGTCCAAATATCAGGGTTTTTATTGGTCCGTTTACGATCAGATATTTTTATTGGCTACCGAAATGCCGGTCAAAGATTTGAATATCAATTCAAATTGTACTCAGTAACGAAATATGATTTGACAAGTAGCGAAGTAGATTACTTAGCTTAATATCTTCTTGAGTACAAGTAAAATTACAGATTTAAAAATATACTCAAAAAAGTACAAGTACCCGAAAAAACTACTTAATTACAGTAACGTGAGTAGTTGTAATTCGTTACTTCCACCTCTGGTTTTCTCTCTGACCTTTTTTAATCTAATGGGTGCAACAATATCCAATGTTCTAGAGAGAATGGCGCTCATAGTGCTAGTTACTTCCTCTAATTCATCTGTTTGTTTGGGTTCAGGCAGTAACTGAGACAAATCAGATAAACAATTTGAGAAATTATCTATGGTGGATGGAAGGATTGTTCTGCCTGGTCGGTAACGCGACGCAGCGTGACATAGTACTGTAGTCCGTAATATACAAGTTACCAGGATGTGGTCACTGACACCATCACTTTGTGGAATGATATCTATATCGGTTGGATCGGTTCCATATGATATAATTAAATTGAGTGTATGATTAAGACGATGAGTTGGTCCGGTGACGTTTTGCTTGACCCCAAAGGAGTTTAATAAATCTGTAAACGCAGCCCCTAACGCATCATTTGAATTATCTACGTGTATGTTGAAATCTCCAACAATTAATGCTTTATCGACGCTGACCAATAGATCTGAGAGAAAATCTGCAAACTCTTTTAGGAAATCAGCGTAAGGCCCTGGCGGTCTATATACGGTAGCCAAGGCTAGAGATAATAGGGATTTTTTTCTTACATCTATTACCCCTTTTCCACCAAGGCAGAGCTGGTGCTGGTTCGGAGCCAGAGCCTAGTTTCAAATCGGTTCTTTGTTTTTCCACCGCCAAAGCACCAGCTCCGAACCAGTAAAAGTGGTTCTTAAGTAGCACCAAATCATTGCAGGGTCTAGAACGGAGCCAAGTAAGAACCGCTTGCGTCAGGGGCTGGGGGCGGGGTTACCGTGACCAACAAGACGAATAGAAACTTGTGACCGCCATTTTTAAATAGCAGCTAGTCGAGCTAATAGCAGCTCGATTATAATATCCGTCTATGTAAGTTACGGCGAGCTGCACGAACGCGTTGGATTCCAATGTATTTTTGCAATCCCATGAGGATCCATAGTATTGCAACGTCCGTTATTGTTGATGGCTTGTTCGAGATGCATCGGAGCAGCGCGGACCGATCAGAGCTCCGGGAGTGTGTGGAGAGATACGACTCCTTGTGCTTTTGATCGCTTTCGCAGTGCTTTAATGTCACGCGGCGATCGGTCTGCGAGAAGCCGAACCATCTCGAACAAGCCTGGTGTGTTTTTGTTTGGCGCTGCCGCGCTAGCGTTGCTGGGCAACATGAGATGCATACACAGTGACGTAAGATCTGGCTCTGTTTTGGCTCTCTAGCCTGTGGAAAGGCAAACCGGTTCTTAGAAGAACCGTCAGTAGAACCAACTCCGAACCGGCTCTAGCTCTAGCTCTGAACCAGCACCTGGTTCTTGTTGGTGGAAAAGGGGTATAAGAGCGTAACATTTAATACAAGTACTTCAAACGAATTAAATTTGTCACCTGTTTTCTGAGTAACATTAAGAATATCTCTGTAGATTGTTGCAACACCGCCGCCACGACCAATCAGACGGGGCTCATGCTTATAACAGTATCCTGGTGGAGTAGACTCATTTAGACCGAAGTAATCGTTTGGTTTAAGCCAGGTTTCAGTAAGGCAAAGTACATCCAAGCTATTATCTGTGACTATTTCATTTACAATAACCGCCTTAGGTGTGAGTGATCTAATGTTCAGAAGACCTAGCTTTAGAAATCGTTTTTGTTCACTAATAGCGAGATTTTCTGTTTTAATAACAATTAGATTTTTCCTAGATCCTGCAGTAGATGTATTATTTGATCTCACTAAGCGAGGAATAGACACAGTTTCTATTCAATGTTCTACGCTAGTCTCTCTTCCTAGCGTATGTCCCGCGCAGGTGTGGGGTCCGCTTGTCGGCAAGCCTTTCTCCATTTTCTCCGGTCCAAGGCATCCTCGGGGGCGGCATCGATGTGTTTCATGTCTTCCTTGATTCGGTCCATCCACCTCTTTTTCGGTCTTCCACGTGGCCTTTTTCCCTCAGGGCTGAGCCGCAGTGCTCTTCTCGCCACTGACTCTTCGTCACTTCGGATCACATGGCCATACCATCGGAGGCGGGCTTCTCGCATCTTCTCCGTGATTGGTGCTACTCCCATGATCTTCCTGACATCCTCATTCGCAACGTGGTCCAGTCGGGTCAGTCCCAATGTCCATCTGAGCATACGCATCTCCATCGTGTGGAGGGCCTGTTCGTGTTTGGTGGTTGCAGGCCAGCATTCTGCTCCATAGAGGGCGACTGGGCAGACTACTGTCTTGTAAACCTTTGCCTTGAGGTGGGTGGGCATGCGTCGATCACAGAGGACACCAGTGACCTGGCGCCACTTCATCCAGGCAGCGTTGACTCTTGTTCTGGTGTCTGGAAGGCTGTCACCATTAGCCGAGAGGGTGGAGCCAAGGTACTTGAACTGCTCCACTTTCGTCAAGTCCTTCCCATTGATGGTGATTGTGCCGACGGTTTGGGCGCCACCTTCCATGTATTCCGTTTTATCCAAGTTGAGCTTGAGGCCGCTTTCGCCAAGGTGGTCGTTCCACTGCTGCACTTGGACGTTGAGTTCCTGGCGGGTCTCTTTGGCGAGGAAGACGTCGTCAGCGTACAGCAGCATCCATGGGTGGTTCATTTGGATGTCGGCTGTTACTGTGTCCATGCAGAGAACGAAAAGCAGCGGTGATAGGGCTGATCCCTGATGTACACCAACCCAGATGTCAAATGGTAGCGAGGTTCCAACAGGGCACCGGACGCTGCTTGTGGTACTCTTCCGGGACTTGGTGCGATCGAAGTGTTCGCCATATAAGGTTGTGGGGAACTCTGTCGAAAGCTTTCTCCAAATTGAGGAAGGCCATATGGACCGGTATGTTCTTCTCCCTGTGCCTCTCCATTAGCAGGCGGGCGGCGTAGATGGCATCTGTGGTTCCAGAGCCCTTGACAAAACCGCATTGGTTTGGCGTGATACTGATGATAGAGCGTAGACGGGAGTCCAGGATGCGCTCAAATATTTTCATCGTGTGACATAGAAGTCGGATTGGCCGGTAGTTAGTGCACTCACTGACATCCCCTTTGCCTTTCCAGATCGGCACCGTGGTGCTTGTTGTCCAGGCTTGGGGAGGCTTGTTAACAGCAATGATTTGGTTGAAGAGTAGTGTGAGGATTTCTACGTCCCATGAGTTTCCAGGCTTCCGCAGGAATGTCATCGTTCAATGTTCTACACTAGTATTTATATTAATTAATTTAGTGCAGCAGAGACTGTGATTTGGAGTCAAACGGTCTTTAACATCTTGGAGATGTTATCCGACAGAAGATCCGCTCCATTTCTGCTTGAGTGTAGGCCATCAGCGCGGAAGAGCCTAGGACGCTCCCAAAACAGATTCCAATTATTTGTAAAGAGCAGTTCCTGCTCATTGCACCATGACAATAACCATTCATTTAGCGTAAATAATCTACTGAACTTTTCATGCCCTTGTCGATACGTGGGAAGCGGCCCAGACACAATGATCGTTATTTCAGGCGATGCGGTGCGTACCGTCTCGATTAGGTTCCTGTAATCCTTTTTCAAAACCTCTGTCTGCCGCAGGCTGACGTCGTTCACTCCTGCGTGCAAGAAGACAGCTCCGACGCGCTCGTCACCGTTCAAGATCTCGGGTACCCGCGCAGCGATATCGAAAACACGGTCATCAGGAAAGCAGTGGCTACGCACCTTACTTTTACCTGACGTAGCATGGACGTGTCGAACAATTGAATCGCTGATGATCACAGCATCACGTTCCGTTTCGCGAAGAGGGGAGAAGCGGTTGTGAGTGGAAATCTCGAAAACCGGGAGGGGCGGAGAGATTCTTGCTCTGGTCCTAGCTCGCGTCCTCCGCTGCGAAACCATCCAAGCTTCGTGACGGCGCCGGAGTGAATGAAACCATGGCTGATCGTGGCCTTGGCGCACGGGACCAATGCTGAGATACGTACGGCGTGGACGAAATCGGAGTCTGCGGTGATTTGTGTGCATCGACGCGAGATGTTTCAAGAGCTAAACGCCGGTCTCTTAGCTCGGCTTGTCTCTCTAAAAGGTCGCGGATCTGCTTTTCTACAGCTTCCAGCTCAGACTGCACCGCGTGCAGCTCGAATGTGTCCTCACCTGCACCAAAATGTAGACAACATATATTCGCCATTTAAACAGATGGACAGTAAGTTAGCAACGACGCTACCAGTGATGTTATCAATATTAACGCTAATTTATGACTGAAGTCTTGGATATAATGTGTCTTTTTAATGCTACGGGTGTGATGTAGACGCACGATAGGCGAGAAAAAGAAGACGCGCTCAGCCGTCTGACCCACAGGTGTAACGGACCAGTATTGGGTCAATCGGTTTGAGACGCGTCTACTCAACAGTCCGCGTTGTAACTATGAGATTTTGAGCAGCAGTGTTTCTCAGTGAGAAAAAGTAGAAAATGTTCGTTGTAAGTGAGTTTAAAGAGAGAAATCACAGATTATGAATCAAATCGATGGAGCTCAAACACAAACAACGCGTTCAGGACTTTACAGTATATATTGTCTTGATACTCGCATTTTTACAAAACAAATTAGCTAACTTTCTGTAAATTAAGTTAGATGAAGTTAATGAAGAAATTAAGTTAAGTTCTGTAAATGATTGTTTTTTCCTTAAAAAAGAAAAACTGAATTATAAAACTTGTGAGGAATACTTTAGCTTATTAATAGAGAATATAGACTTAATGTAGGCTAGTTAAACAAAAAAAATAAATACTGTCACATGCCAATGGTGAGTGTATTAAAAATTACAAGCCATATATTGTTCCTACCTGTCATGAAACTGCTTAAATTTGCCTATTTGTATATAAAAATGTTTTGGCTGCATCATATACTTGCTAGCTTCGGTCTTAACTTTGTCCCCTGTCTGTGTATAAAACACTCTATCTCACTGTTTCATTCTGCCTCTCTCTGTGCTACAGGATCTCTAACCTCAAGAAACATCCAGAGAATGATCCTCAAATGACTCCTATCAGAGAGGGACAAACACGCGTCTCCACTGCAACAACTGAGAAAGACAAGCTGTGTTTGAAAACTGAGGCAGATAAAGCACAATTTTTTGATGACTACTGGATAGTTCTCATTAAAAAAGTTACAAATATTGAGAGCATTGCAGATAAACTGCTTCATCAGAAAATAATTACTGATAATCAATATTCAGAAATTATCACTTCAACACTAAGTGTGAAGAGCATGAGAGAAATCTGTGCCATCATACGTAAAGACGGTGCCGCTGCGAAAGCAAAATTCATCTCAATTCTTGAGGAAGAAGAGGTTTACCTTTTAGAGAACTGGTCTTATTCTACACCTTGAGCTCAAGGTACATGAATATAAAACTGCAGAAGATAAACAGACTTTTCTAGTAATTATTGAAAATATTGCTTTAGCTAAAATTACCAAAATATACATAGCAGCTGACTATATTCCAAAATATGAATTCATACAAACATTACAAAAACATCCCATGAATGGGTTGTTGTTGTTGTTGTTTTTACTTGGCAGGTAAAATGTCAATGCAAATTTATAGATAAATTAATTTATAATTGTCTAACTATGTATTTCATACTTGGTGAATTTTCAGTGTATAAAAGCATGTCAATAATTTTGGATAAAGATTACACACCTGCAAACTGGATATTCGCTGTTCTGATGTTAAAATGGGCCATTCAAGTGAATATCTGAAGGGAACTGACTGTCTTCAGAAAAGTTTAATTGACATTTTCTTTTACACGTATCCCTGTATAAAGGGCCACACACATTACACTTTTCGTTACATTGACTTCCATTCATACGCATAAGAATGCATGTGATTGAAAATGCACACGTGAATTTCACTGTATTACAAAATTCAAAGCCGGTTGTCAATACTGCATGTGTTCTTGTGTTCTTTGTGAATCGGCATCAGTCGCTGCCCAAGTACTGTTCCCAATCCAAAGTTCACGTCCACCCAAGTAGCCTACAGTTCAAATCCTCCGGATGTAGATGCATCAGGTGGTGTCATGTGGACTTGAAACAGTTAAGTATCCTACAATGCATAAAACACACATCCAGATGTATTTATTATTTGGAGTTGTGTGGTTTGGACGATCACTGGGCACTCAACGCTGACAAGGTGAGAGAAGTACATTTTGAAATACTTTATCTGGTGTTCCCTGTTAAAACTCTTTCTTAAGTTTCGTACTGATTTAGAAGTTAAATGTGATTTCTGTTGGACTGAGAAAGAAAATGTTGTCCACCAATTTTTTTAATTGCATTTATAGCTAAATGTTTTGGGTAGATTTGGAATGTTTTCTTTGTAAATGTTTAGAGATGAAAGTTTACTTTTCTGAAAAATATGTTTTTATTTTTATTTTAATAGACAAACATTACCACCAAATGTGGCCTTTATTGTTAATCTTTGTTTGATTATGGGGAAATACCATAAGCATAAACATAAATGGGCTAAAGGAAAACCCAACTTTTTGTTATTTAAGATAGATATGAAAAATGATATTGAGTTACTACTTGGGTTGAAAAATAGTAAAGCAAAACACAAATTTTATATTATTTTCTTTCTTTTTCACTTGTATTATTATATATTATTAATTACGCTGTATATTTTATTTTCCTATTTGTTGTAGTCTATATTTGTTTAATATCTTTACATTATATGTTGAACTATTGTCATGTTTATTATTTGTATGTC
>JARPMJ010006412.1:0-52956 GCA_033366665.1 Phoxinus dragarum
TGCTATTACATCCTGTTTTGTGAAATATTGACATCTAGCGGTTTTTAACTGGTATTACATTATGATTTGATTTTCAGATAGATAATCTTTTAAACTTATTTTAATTAATTAATTTATATTTAATTATCATTATTTTATAATAATTAATTTTTTTTATTTTAAATCTTTTTTTTTTTTTTTTTTAATCCGTGTATGTGTGCCTGTGTGTGTGTGTGTGTGTGTTTGTGTGTGGGTTGGTCAAATTTGGTAAAAGAAACAGCCGTTTTAGATTCTAGCGGCAGTTACCCTCTCGAGGCTGAACGGTAGAGATCTGGGTTACATTATATTACATGCTACATGCCTATGTGTTTTATTATTCAGAGTTGATGTGTATAAAATCAGCTTCTCAATTTGTCTTTCATGCATAAACAGGTCTTATATTTTCCAGGCACGAATACCCCGAAAATCGAATCGGCCGCTTTGCAAGCCATTAATGATGCATGTGAGCACTTTTTATAATATTTTATAAATTTAAATGAAATATTTTAATTCAATTATTTTAACATAATTTTTAATTTACAGTATTCGATGTCGTAGACCTTACGCATGATGATGATAACGATGCTGAGAGCTCAGGAGCGAGTGACGAACCTTTGAGAAAGGTCAGAAAGACCGTCGGTTCCGGCTCGTTCGATACCCCGCCAACCGTCCCGCTTGCCGCATCACCACCTAGTCCCTATCACCCCGCCTGCCGGTCCCCCGACCATTCTGCCTAACACCCCACCATCCAGCCCGCCTACCATTACCGCTGATACCCAACCTATCAACCAGTCAGCCGGTCCATCTACCAGCTGGACATGCGGCTATCGGCCCAGTCCTGACACGACTGTGTTTTATGGTAAGACTAACTATGTTATTGGAAGTTTAAAAATTCTAATTGAAACAGATCATTAAGATTTTGTTATTTTTCTACACACCAGGAAATCATGATGATGTGGCGGATTGGAATAGTCAACAGCTGGAATCGTGGTCCTGTGGTTCTTGGGCGAGTGACATTGAGGTATCGGTCATAAACACTAATCAAACTATTGATGAAAACAACGACGTTCGCCAATCGTCGGAAGAAGACCAAGGAGACATCGCGGATGAACAAGTAGTACCGGAGACTCGTGCGGTCGATGATGATCGTCCTACTCCTCTGATGCATGCGCTTATTGATTCAGTAGAATCATTGAGACACCAGCTTCGTGATACACACACCGATACACAAAACCGTTTAGAGACACTACATGCCGAGCTTCGCGATACACATATCGAAACACTTGGTAGAATAGAGACGCTGCAAGTTCAGCTTTGTGACGCGCAGATCGAAACACATAGTAGATTATCCTCATTGAACCGGGATCTTCGCAGCTCTCAGCAGGAGATACATAGTAGAATCGATGCGCAAGATCGATTTATTCAAAATTTGTCCGACGAGATGTTTCGTCGTGTCAATAGAAACGCGCGCATGTTCGGTGAATTCCATCGTGAACTGACACTTTTGATTCATCATCTTCTTCTCATTCTCGTTGAACAGTCGGATGAGTAAAATAGATTTGTTCCATCATATCATGTATTTCATATTTACTTTTTAATACTGTGATTTTGTACTATTACATGATTGTTTTTATATACTTTTTTACAGATTTTCTGATTGCTTTTTTACTCTGATTTTGTACTATTACATTTATGCTTTTATATTTCATGTTTTGGTCTGAAATCTAAAATGGAAGGTGTTAAACGCTTTGACGCAGACGACGCAGAACTGGCACCGGCCGAAATCGAAATGCTAAGTATGCTTCCGAATTCTTTAGAAGAATATTTGGTTAATTTAGAATCATCGCAATCCATCGCTAATTTGGATCTTTTTGAATTAGCTGTAAATCCGAATATGAATATGTTCGATTCTGTTGTACAATTCGGCGGCGTTTTAAACAATCAACCAGCACCACCAGAGGTCCCTGACGGTGACGATACTTCACAACCATCGACATCAGGTAATGTCAATCCTAATACACAGCAGCGATTAAGCCGCACGGACATCGATAGATTGATTCGCGACGGCGGGGATGTTAACGGATATCATGTTTTACCACGATCTCGTTTCAATAGCGTAACGCTGAGAAGGAGTATGAATCTGAGAGAGATTAACTCTACAGATTTGGCCTCTTATCATACTTACTTACACGACATATTCTCAGGGATTGTTAATTTTGCTAGAGAATTCGACCACACTGCCCCCGTAATCAATATTACAATGACAGCTCCCAGTCTCCAAGAACCCGTCAACGCAGTTTTAACTCGCGGTAATAATTACGACGTAGATTCAGTTTTTGATCAAATTGAAAAAGTTTTACAGAGTAACAATCGGGGTACTATCTGATCAGTCCGTACAATTTGAAGCATCTATAGCTATGAACCGCCTAGGAGGGGGACGTCGTAAACTCACAGACCTGGCTGTTGATGAGGTGATTAAAAGAAAAAAGACGAACTTATTCTGCCCCACAAATATTTCGAATAATTTGTGTTTCTCCATCTGTCTAGCCCGTTTTCTTAACCCGCAATTACCCGAGAGCGAGTTAGAAAAACAGGCTACCGTTATCCATAACAACGTTGGGTTCTCAATCCAAGATCAAATTAGCCTTGGAGACATAGCATCGTTTGAACGAACGCTAGACATTAAAATCGTTGTATTTCACAGATCTAATGCTATGATCGTAGAAACGTTAAAAAATTCTGATGAACCCCATCCAAAAAACAGTTTTCCTGTATCTCCACAAAGGCCACTTTTACCTGATATTGAACTTAACGGGGTTCCTGGGTTCATCATACGTGTGTCCAATCTGCTATAAAAGTCACAACAGCAGCAGAGACCATCGATGCAAGCATGTTTGTAACATCTGTTTCGACGCCGATTGTTACACGTTCCCTGTAAGAATCATACATTGCCCCGATTGTTTGCGTTACTGTAAATCGGCCTATTGCTTCGAACTGCATAAAAAAAACTCTGCTCCCGGTAAGGAACACCCCGCCTGCGACATTATAAAATTTTGCAAACTATGTAACAGGCGTTATGATGTTAAACCAGGCGATAAGAAAACCAAACACACATGCGCCCCCGACAGATGTGTGCATTGTCGAGAGCGTCTAACGGGTGATGGTGAACATCAATGCTTCATACAACCCGTAGCACCTCAGGAAACGTGCGAGAAATATATCTTCTACGATTTCGAAACGCATTACGAAAACGGTAGGCACGAGGCCAATTTTGTTTGCGCCATCACATTCAAAGGTGAGAAATTTACCGCTCACGGTACCGACTGCATCGCTAAGCTAATCAATCGCTTCAGACAACCCCGATATAATGGTTACTGCTTCATTGCTCATTATTCATCTCGATTTGACTCCTTTTTAATTCTTCAGTATTTCTGCAAAGCCGGGATTGCGTTTGACGTCATAATGCAAGGGTGTAAATTAATTTTCATGTACGATGAAGCGTATGCTCAGCGATATATCGATAGCTACTCGTTTTTTTCCAATGGCTCTTGCCAAAATGCCCGCGGCGTTAGACTTAACGACGATTGAAAAAGGCTACTTCCCCCACCTTTTCAACCGGGCGGGGAATGAGAATTATTTCGGCCCATACCCCGACAAAAAAGTCTACAATTACGATAACATGTCGGTCAAAGAAAGACAAAAGTTTTGCGAATGGTACCGTACGGTTGAGGGTAAGTTCTTTGACTTCAAGAAAGAACTGCACGAGTACGGTGTTAACGACGTCGTCTTATTACGCGAAGGATGTATGAAATACAGGGAGTCTTTCATTCATTGTACCCAACTCGACCCTTTTTCGTTCACGACGATCGCCGGCTGTTCGATGGGGGTTTTCAAAACGCATTATCTCAACAGAAACACGCTAGCCCTAACGCATAACAAAGCGTACGTCCATCAGAATAAATCATACTCGAGCGGTTCGATCGAATGGCTCGAGTACATAAAAAAGACACGAAACGTAGACGTTCACCACGCTGTCAACCACGGCGAAGTATCGATCGGTAAGTTCTTTTTAGATGGTTTTTACGAACACGACGGGGTTCAACATGGTCTAGAGTACGGGGGCTGTTTTTTCCATGGACATTGCTGTCGCTTTACACCTCATCAGACACACCCCTTGTCCGGAGTACCCTTCGGGGTTCTCAGGAACGAGTTTGACGATAAGATCAAAATTCTGCGGAACGCGTACGGTTTGCAAATCGAAGTTCTTTGGGAATGCCAATGGAACGATATGAAAAAAAACGATCCCTCCGTGATTGAATTTATGATCGATTATTCGGCGCCAGAGAGATTGAACCCGCGAGACGCTCTGTACGGTGGGAGAACGAACGCCTATAAACTCTATCACAAGGCGACCCCCGATGAGAAAATTAGGTATCTGGACTTCACCAGTCTGTACCCGTATTGTCAGGCGAGGAAAAGCTACCCGATTGAACACCCCCAAATCATTTTCAAAGATTTTGAACAGATTGAAAATTATTACGGGCTTATCAAAGCGACCGTATACCCACCTCGCAAATTACTTCACCCGGTTCTCCCTTACAGATGCCAGGGAAAACTTATGTTCCCTCTCTGTGCGAAGTGTGCTCACGATCAAAACCAGACCACGAGCTGTACCCACACAGATAAGGAAAGAGCGCTCTCGGGGTGTTGGGTCAGTATCGAGCTTTTAAAAGCCATTGAGAAGGGGTATGTGATAGCCAAGATAGACGAGGTTTGGCATTTTCCACAACAGTCAGACGAGTTGTTCGCAGAATACGTAAAAACTTTCTTGCGTTTGAAACAGCAAGCGTCGGGGTACCCGACGAATGTTGTCACGGATGCTGAGAAAGAGACTTACATACGTGACTATTTTGAAAAAGAGGGTATTCAACTCGACCCTGAAAAGATCAAGTACAACGCCGCCCAGAGGGCAATCAGCGACGTCTTATTTTACAATCGGCGTCCAACGAATTCATATTAGCGCTGTGCGAAGTGCCGCTTAACATCCTCTACGGTACCATCCCTGTCAATAAGCAACAGTATCGAACGCTGAAAAAGAGAAAAGCCGAAATCAAATTTGTAGCCGATAAAAAAATTGGCATAACGGCCAAGAAGCGAGTCTTTAACCAGAAGGGCGGATTCCTGTTGCCGCTCCTAAGTGTCGCAGTCACATTTATTACAAGTTTAATAGCGAATCGATAGGATGGAGTATGCAGAGAAGATGTATTTAGTTCCGCACCATCAACTGGATAAGATGAAGAGTGAAAACCCCCGTGAGAATATTCAACGGAGCGTAGAGAACGATTTGGATGACGCCATAAGAAATATTCTACGTCGCACAGACATGAATCCGTACGAAAAAGCCAAACTTTACACCAACACCCTTACCAGGTTTTTGAACATCGTTAAACAAGGCGATCGTGAGAGCAGCGTTTTAACGCTTTCGTTACCTAATACTGATTCCGGTCATAAAGATGAATCAGCGGGTGTTGCTGCTGGAGGTATCGTTGAAGACGGCCTAGCTGAGGGGGCGGAGGATATTATCGATGAAGTTCTGAAGAATGTACCTTCGAGAAGCGTGAAAAACAGCAGATACATATTAGACAAGATGTCTAAAGCTAAAGGTCTAAGTGCATGGAACGAATCGGGCGAGTTTGTGTTCAGGGGTAACGCCGTACGAGGGTCACACATGGTCGATTTGTTAAAAAATGTTACGGCCCCTCAAAAGGTTAGGGATGATCGGAGACCTATAGGATGGTCCGAGTTTCTACGAGCGTTTGCTGAATTAAACATCCCATTTTCTACAGTGCCGAATCAGCGGGTCAGACACGCAATTAACTCTCTAAAGCGTAAACCCGGCACCCCAAGCCCTCAGCGTGTTAGACCTTATAAAAAAACACAGAGATATTCGCCTTATGTGGTTCCAGAGTTCGAAGACTCTGTGTTTAAATCACCGGCTCTCAAACGAAAGCGATGGTTGGAATTTTAACTAATCCTTCTATTTTGTGTATACATTAAATAAAAAGACGATAAACAAATATATAACGATTTTAAGCTTTTTTATTTATACGTCAAACAGGTCTGCACACAGTGAATGCAAGATAACATTTTATCATTACAAACATATGGTCTTAATCTCTTCACAAATAGGGACACCATTTTATCATTTTTAATAGAATCATCAGTGTATAATTTCATCACATGGTTATAGTCATAGCCTCTAGCTAAATGATAGAGAAAAAACACACAATGTTGTCCACAGGTATCCGATGAAAAATCCTGGACACGTCTATCGGAATGTAGCACATCAACGTCGTTGGTTGTTAGAAAGTCATTGATGCTGATTGGAAAGCGGGGACTGTCTGGTGGATTGCCGAAGCTGTCAAAAAAACAAGACGATCCATCTTGGGGTAAATAAACGGCGACCCAATGCTCTCCCGGCAGCCGAGCAGGGTGTGTGTTTATGATGACCATCGATGGTAAGATCCTCAGCGTTTTTTTGGGTAGTTGATCGCATGGTAGAACCCCGAGAAAATGAGTCCTGCACGTAATTTTATCCATGATAGCGGTGAGTTGTAGCGTATTCATCTCAGTAGTAATCGAGTAATACCTGTCTGCGGTTAGAGAGTTCCAAAATAGAGTCAAATACCGAGTAAACTAATAAATTAACGGTATTCGGCAACGGCTGTCTGAATCGTGCTTCGAGTCTGATATTCCCGGACTTGATGAGCGATATATGCTGACCACAGTCTTCATCAGGCGTCAGGTTAAATGCGTAAAGTGTGTATCCGTTCAGGAAATCACTCCTGTCGATGGAGAGCGCCTGGTTTTTAAGATGTCTCCCCGTCGTCATCGCCAACTGATAAAATTTGCGTACTGCCAAACCAGCTCCGAAATTAGGTTGTAGAGGTTTGGAGGGGAATTGTTGTCCGTCGACATAGACGGCTAGGAACTCCAGATCGTAATGTTTGAATGCAAATGGGGTTTTTTCGTAGGAACCGGTGAATGCGTCATTGTCGACCATAGCTATAACGATAGATTTTGGTAGGGTTCCTAAAAACAGATTTTCTTGATTTGAAACGCGTGTCCCCTCAGGTATGGAGAATTTTTTTAGAACCACCCTATCTATGGGGTACTTTGCTGTTGTCGAGAGTAACGCTTGGGCGTGTCCCAGTCTCACCGGCGGTGCCACAGTGACTTTCTTGACAAATAGGGATGCCGACTCTATTTTTATTTTGTAAGCTACATCATCGCACCTCATCAGACAGAATTCATCTTTTGCTCTAATTAGACGTATCTTGATGTCAACACCGTTTAACAAAAGTTTTTCTTGAAAGAATATGTCACTATGTATAGGTGCCATCAGTTCAACCACCTTGCTTTCGGTAGTGTAGAGCGATCTCTTCGTCAGCCCGGCGTTATGCCCAATCGGATCGTTAGAATCCATATGACCAGCACTGTCCTTGTAAAACAATCCTGTGGAGAAAATTGATTCCAACGAATCTTTACTGTAGTTGATCAGACTCTCTATGATGCATCGATAAGGATAGGTGCTCGAACTCTGAGATATTAGACGATCGCCTAGGGTCACATCGACTTGTGAAAATATGGTGGCTCCAGGATAATTTATTAACGCAACCCTTGCAGGATGCACGATGTCAGCACCATTAGGTCTTGTGATTTTCACCCGTAGGTAGAGCATCGTGTTATTTAGATCCACATAATCGTCGCCATTGCCTGCGATAAAAAACTCTAACGGGCCGCTGTCGGAAATTGCGGATAAAGGCGATACTTCTAGATAACCGTTTTTCTCAATAACGGTTTGTGTTAGCGGTAGGGTGAATAAGTCCAACTCGGACTTGATGCATTCTCCCGACATACGATGCAGTAGCGCCATGCTAGAATATGGTTTTTATGAATCTCTTGACGGATGATTTTCGACTAACAGACTTCTTACGCTTTCTGCGTATGACTGGTCGCTTCTTTGTTCCACTTGTTGTTTTCTTCTTCTTCTTCTTATTACCGCATTGACCACGCCTCCTCGCACCAGGCGGTTTAGACATCCTCTTACGGGCCATGACCATCAGTCCTGAGCCGTCTTGAGCATTAGCATTATTGCTATGCGCTTGCGTCAATACGTTTGAGACGACATCGGATACTATATTTTTAGCAGCGGATTTTAGGTGGGGTTTCGCGATGCTAAATCCTCTTTTTAACAGGGGTATGGCCATCCTGAACAGACCTCTGAAAAGTCCTCCTAACCCAGCCCCATACATAACCCCTCCCCCGGCATAGCCTGGTAAACCCCCGCCGGCTTGATTTCTGTAATAGTCTACATAGTCCGCGGTATGGGAGTCTCTAGGGTTATAGTAATAACTCATTTTTAAAGAATAGAATGATTAGCTGGTTTAAAGTGTAGTTTTACGATGACTTTCCCATAAGAAAATGATATTTCACGGTTTTGGTCGTCCTTCAACTCTATGGTAATGCTGGTGATGTGATCCTTGTTTATCGATGCGTAATGGGGGGAGTCGTATCTAGCAATGACGGTATCGTTGCTTTTACCAGATATATGTACGCATCTCAAAAGCGGGACGTAAGAATCGCCTACCGATTGATATTGGATGATGTCGGTGTTAACGTACAATGTGTAGAACCCGCCGTTGATATCGGATTGATGAGGAGCGTACTAGTGTTGTCAAAAATATCGATATTTCGATAAATATCGATACTGAAATATCTGAACGGTACCAATACTAATTTCCCGAAGTATCGATACTAGCCGAGCTTTCACTTTCACTTCTCCCCAAAGGCGCGTTGACAAACACCACACGTGACGCACTCGTCTCATTCGCTCTGGTTAAATAGCAAAAGTGAAGTGAATGGAAAGATGGCGAGGGCGGCGCCCCCGCGACCGGCTTTGGTTGATTGATAAAGAACACCGCGAGCGGGCATGTCGGAGAATAGCGCGGACAAGCGTAAAAACACACCGCGAGCGGGCATGTCGGAGTCGGAGAATAGCGTGGTCACGCGCTTCACACCGCGAGCGGGAATGACGGAGAATAGCGCAGACACGCGCTTCACACTGCGAGCGGGCTGCGGGCACCCAAAAGATTGTTTGACAATCAATAATCCCTCACATCACTCATTTTTTTAAATTATTTTATAGGTGTAAACAGACTTAAGGAACAGGCTCCAGGGGTACCATTTAGCAAGCATAGGCTACGCTCAGCATCAGGGGTGTTTGTTGTTTGGACAGTCCTTTCCCCACTGCTAAAAAAATCCTAAAGGAATCACTGTAACTCTGAATCACTTTTAACTTTTCTGAAACATTAACCAAGATGGCCTAGTATTGTTGTTGATATGAGTCTGTGTTGTCTCGTTTTTTCACCGTAATTCTTAAAGTTAACATAATCTGACTGAGGAATCCGACAAGTAAATATTTTAACTGTGGTCAAATGTAAATTAACTTGTGCCTATTTAACTTTATTCAGAAAATTATTATTTAATTCTGCAATTTGTCTTCATTAGCGATTATCATCAATTTGATTACACAGATATGAATTAAACTAGACAGCTAGACAATGGCATCTCTGAATTCAATAATGAAATGCCTTTAACTGAAAATTGAATGTTTAATCTTATTATTATACATTACTGACACTCTATCCTCCAATTTGATACTGTTGAGTGCTTTTTTACAGTAAAAAGCAAAAAAACAGTTTTGGCCTACTACAGTAGGCTATATTTTAATCTTTGATTACAGTAGGTTATACAAATACAACGGGTCATGTTAGCCCTGGTCCAATTACAAAATATTAACAGATAGAACTCAGGACATTTTTGTTCATGTAAAATATATCTCATTGTCATGTTCTAGACTTGTTATATTTAGCTTTAAATAAAAAAAATACCCCCTTAATATTGTGGCAGTTTTTTTCTCTGTGGTATCGAAAATGGTATCGAATATCGATATTTTTCAAGGTATCGTATCGAAGTTAGAAATTCTAGTATCGTGACAACACTAGAGCGTACGTAATGACGCTCGTAGTAAAATCAGCTTCTTTATGATAGTTTGAACGTCCGAGAGCCTCGTCCGGTATCATACCTAAAATAGTAGCGAGTCTACCTTGAAAGCTAACTGAAATGCTGGGTCTCGCAACCAGAAACACTTTGTTTTTTAATTCATCGTGATTCAATACTGCCGAGGGTGTGAGAACTTGATTTATCAAACGGATGATCGCCCGAATGTTGGCGTAGTACCCGCCGCTTATTTGTAATTTCCTCGATACAGAAAACCCTGATAAGTCTTTTTTAAAAGGTCCAGCGTCTTCAGCCCCCGCGTTATTCGTCAGTGTGTAGGACGAAATAACCATCTTCATCATTAAAGTTATACCAGCTTCTAGGATATTCGATTTCGGCTAGCCCGACCTCCCATTGTCCTTTCAATTCTATAGCTTTTGCTAACCTGGTTGTGTAGGCGGATATACGATTTTCGGGGTATACTCCCAAAGATGCATTGCATGGTAGCGTGACGTAGAAACCTTGATCATCCATGGCACTTCTTCACTCGTATGATCTCATCCGTTAAACGTCGGCTTGTTTTAAGGTGTTTGTAAGTCCACCAGAGTTTTTTATCTATATAACTATTGAA
The DNA here is from genome assembly GCA_033366665.1 of Phoxinus dragarum. Taxonomy (NCBI): domain Eukaryota; kingdom Metazoa; phylum Chordata; class Actinopteri; order Cypriniformes; family Leuciscidae; genus Phoxinus; species Phoxinus dragarum. The sequence goes on from JARPMJ010006412.1 coordinate 10,712, forward strand.
TTTTGAAGGCCATCCTAACCATTTCACTAAAACAAGCGTAGATTTCCCTTGTTTTTTCTGACCTAAAATCTTTTCCACCTTAAAAGATTTGTTTTTACTGACGATTATTTTTTGTAGCTCTTTTTCATAAAAAACTCCCTCGATGACATCACCGTCATAATCTGTGAGTCTGTAGACTGGTGGTTTGCGCGGTATGCAAGCGGCTATGGTGAAAAATTCTTCCGTGTAGTTCTGCTCATAACCTTTGGCGAACGGGCCTCTCACTTTAGAAATCCTGACGACGTCACCGACTTTGAAATTAAATGCGACTCTCTCGGTCTTCTTTATATCCCCGTACAAGTTTTGAAACACTTGACCCTCATTTGCTTTGTTGACGTCCACGGGTCTCATTTTGATACTTCGATGACAACTGACGTTGTACCCCTGGATAATGTCTTGTAAAACATCTATGTATCGTCGCGAATTTGTAGCCGTTAAAAATCGCCACATTCGACTTTTTAACGTTCTATTAAATCGTTCCACGACGCTGGCTTTCAAATCGGTAGCGGTAGCGAAATTATTAATATCATACTTTTTCATTACATCTTGAAAATGTTTGTTAAAAAATTCCTTTCCCTTATCCGTCTGCAATTTCTGCGGTACACGCCCCTCTTCGAGTATAGACTCGAATGCTCTAGCAACCTCTACGCCAGTCTTATTCTTCAATACGCGAACCGATGAAAATTTTGTAAATACATCGATACAAACCAGCAGATATTTATAATCATCATTATCCTTTGCATATGCGATCATGTCGACTAGATCGGCCTGGAACTGCGTATCGATCCCGTACACCACTACTCTATTTCGCTTGTATTTTATAGGGGCTGTTTTGTGTAAAGTGTAAGCATCCTCGCCAGACAGCCATTCTGAAACCTTTTTATCGCTTAGATGAACCCCGCTATCTTTTAAGATTGCGTCTTTTAATCGTTTTTTACCCCCTAAAGAACCAGGGTTGGAGGGTGTATAATAAGTCTTTCTCATGAGCTCCGTCATGCTGCCGTTTCAACCGCTGTAAAAGAATAACTCGTACATGTGGTTTGAATCAATCTTTTATTAAAAAAGTTACAGGATATACAATTTAACTAAATGGCATTAATATAATACAAGATAGTAGACATGGTTATAATAATAATAATAAATCCAACACAAAAAAAGTAAATTGAATATAATAATGTTAGTACAACAAAATCTAAGTAAATTTTATATAATGAAGTTAGTACAAAATGAATATAATAATAAAATATAGAACAATTGGATATAACAACGTTACATGATTAGTCTAAGTAAAATGGATATAATAAAATATAGTACAATTAGATATACCAATGTTACATGCACAGTCTAAGTAGGATAGTCATAATGACGTCACTGATAGTTAAGCCAGAAAAGAAAATCACGACAGGCCAACATGTGTTTGTCTAGGATGTAGTCGATATACATCGCAACAATTTTGTCGACGCTGGTACTAATTTCGTAAATTTTAATAGAATCGTCTTCATCATCCGAATCGTATTGTTGTTTTGAGTTCAAGGTCAGCATGGTACAGACATCCGCCACATAAGTACAAGTACAGAGGACATCGGTGACTCCGAGTGGGGATTGTGATTCACACAGCATATCTAGAATCTGTTTTATCATTACATCGACTGATTCGATACCATGAATGCATTTGTCGACCAATTCCTTCCAGGAAGGAGTCAGTCCTCTTATATAGATCATTTGTTTCTTGAAATTTGTCTCACGTATGGTGTCTTCCATAAATGGGTCACCATCGCGCGATGCATCTGCAAGAATCTTATTCATCAGCATGGTCATCTGTCGCTTGTAATGTCTTTTAAACATGAATTCCATAGTATTCTTCACGGTACAGGCTACTCCCATAGCTACAGTGTCTTGATCAATCGCCATTCACGATTGCGAGACCTTCCCAGAGATCGACGACGTCGTGGACTATTTCGTCGCAGGGTTTCTCCAGAAGTCCGACTCTGATTTCTTCAAGCTTAGCGCCGATGAATGGTTCGTCTTTTAATTCATGCAGAATAGTCCCAACCGTTCCTTGAATCCGTTGTGGATGAGATTTTAACCCACAACGTTTTAGCACGATACCGATGATTGTGTGAAAATAGGGTGTAAACAGTTTGGTTGAAAGTTCATCAAAATGGGTGTCCAAGTAGTAGTTAGGAGGGTCAAACAGGCAGGAATGCTGCAGCTGACTCGGGTGATCAATCTCGCAACCCTCACACTCGTCCTTCAGCTTCGTTCCGATGAGATGTTGGAGTAAAACCGCGGTCGCGGCTTTTATGATTTTGAACCCCAAGACATCGAAACATCCGTCTGTGACGTCGAAGGCATGATTAGCGTGAGGGAGGGTCCGGTCGATTTTAGATATGTCGTACGAAGCCTGATCTTTATGGAGCTTGAAAATTTTGAATGTCCCCATGTCCGAATCCTTGACTTTGTCGGGGTCGATTTTGATACCTGGACCGTGGTCGTTTTGCACGTTCAATGTTTCAGGGTTAATAATATTACCCGGACCCCAAACCCCAATCGTTTCCAATGCATGTGTCAAAGTCTATGCGACGTTTGATAGTTTTAGCCGAAGGCCAGTCTTTGTGGTGATCCAACGGATCACAGGCGTTGTCTTCGGGAGGGTCAAGAATGCTACCGAAAGAGATTCCGCAGCTGCACACATGTTCGGGTTCTGAAGCGCCGTCTTCACCCATGTTTTATAAATGACGCATGTAGGGTCTAGTTGCCAGAATTTATTGTCGTTGTAGTAAAGGGGGTGGAGACACAGATTTATAAAAAACAACGCTTGGCAGGGTTTCCCGGTCGAGGTTTACGATGGGCGTAGCGAATGGTGGGGGACGGGAGACAATCAAACCCGCCGTCGCGCGGGGTTCTCTCAGGGTGAAACAGCTGCACTTTCATTTTGTTGTACCCGTCATGAATATCACACCATTCGAACATATTGTTGATGGTCGAAAAAAAAACCATTCAGCTGATACAGATCACCCCACTTGAACAAAAATTGCATTTCATACAAGTCATGATGATCCTTAGGGACGACTGTTCGGATGTCGGTGAGCTTCGTCTTGTCTTTACAACTGAATATGTAAACAGAATCATTCGGCGGCTTGTTAGTATGGTCGCCCACCACACGGTACTGAATATTCGGGGTCTCCCCACCCCACTCCGCCACGTACAGAGGCTCTCGCCCTGTGTCATTCAGATCCGTCCAGATACATTTGTAAAATAGATCCCAGTCTTTTTCAGGAAATATCAGACACGGATCCTCACCTGCCTGAAACTCACGGACGTGGGGAGTGGTGTAGAGTATAACAACTCTCGTCGGTTTGTGAAATTTGTACCCGAATACAAGGCCACTAGGCATCACAAATTCGTGTTCAGTCCATTCGGAAACATCATGGAGAAAATTTGTCAAACGGACATGACCATAAGCTTTTCTCTGAGCCATAGTCAGAGTTGCTATCATGCTGTTGGTCAGCCCCGTCTCTGGGGGTTGTGGGGATGCTAAACCGTCCATGCTCGTATAGCTCATGTCTCTGTTGGTTGTAGAACACACTGACAGCATTTATATATATATAGACCAGTCTGGAATGTCAACGCACAATGGTTATGTCAAAACACATGATTGATCGGATAGATAGGTCAACTGCTCAGCCCTTATCATAGAGGCCGGATGGTCAAACTGTCAACTGATCAACCTTATCAGTAGAGACCCGATGGTCAACCTGTCAAAACATTTGATTGATCGAATAGATAGGTCATCTGCTCAATCCTTATCTATACACACCGGACGCACAACCTGTCAAAACACATGATCGATTGGAGGGGTGGGGGTCAATAGGTCAAACCACAACAATAGACACCGGAAGAGGCGGGACCGGAAAAGGTCAAGGTCAACCGGAAGCCATCAATCATTTTGACACATGGTGCCCGTTAATAACTACTAACCTTTTTTATTTATGCACAGTATATGCAACAGCAGTATTTGCACTGTAAACCGTTTTTATTTATGCAACAGCAGTATTTGCACTGTAAACCGTTTTTATTTATGCAACAGCAGTATTTGCACTGTAAACCGTTTTTATTTATGCAACAGCAGTATTTGCACTGTAAACCGTTTTTATTTATGCAACAGCAGTATTTGCACTGTAAACCTTTTTTATGTATATAAAGTGTGGGTGAACTTAAACTGTATGGCTAGTTGTGGTTCCTGTAGGCTTTGCGTGTGTGCGGGCCGGGGGGCGGTGGTGGAGGGGGCCTCCATGTCCATTTTGCTTGGGGCCCCCAAATTCCTTCAAACGGCCCTGCCAGAGGAATAGGAATAAACTTTTTATTTTTTAAAAGTTGAATGTTTTTATTGCTTAATTTTTATAATCTTTACTCTTATTTGTGTCGTAGCCTACTACAGACCTAATTTAAATATTAAGCAGGGAACAGAAATCCGATCGGTTATCCAGATACAGAGGCTACTTAATATGATCAAATGTAAACGCACGGTGTCCTGATTGGCTAATGATCGGATCATGGTGATCGCATGTTAATAGGGTATATGTCGAACGTCGCATGACGAAACCGGAAACCTGGTCTCATCGCATCCGCTTGTCATAGAAAGTGTTAACAGCCGTATGAACTGACGCCGATATCTATGGAATTTTAAGGTAATCAGCTAACCTACCTATCTCACTTTGAATATCGATCTTCACATGCGAGGGACATTGGTTATGATCATCTTTGCTCGCTCCTTTTAAGTTATCTTGAGTAAAACAGTAAAAAAATGCATGAAGCACATACAAAAGACCTGAACCGGAAGCGATGTGTTCTGTTTTCCTGTTTCGTAATGAGGCGTTCGACATATACCCTATGCCAAGTGTAAACGCAGCCAGAGTGACATGAACGAGCAGCCCCACAAGCAGCAAAAAGTTTGGACTTGTTATAAATTGACAATCAAATTTATTGATTGTTTGCACCAGATGGTGTTTGTTAAACATTGAGGAAGTTAATACTTGTTTTTTGTACTTGATTGCACAAGTACAGTTGTTTGTAGTTATTTGCGTTATAAAGACCCTTAAGAACACTCCTCCTTTGTATGTTCTCCCTCCATCTGATGCGTCTCAGGCAATTAGAGTAATTAAGAAAAAAAATTTAACTAGTAATATAACTAGTAATATAACTAGTTACTTTCTCCAGGGAGTAATAAAGTAAAGTAAGGCATTACTATTTTTGAGAGTAATATGTAATATATTACTTTTTTGAGTAACTAGCCCCAACACTGATGTCAAGTTATTGTGCTGCAGAGATATCAACCTTAATTAGCATTAGCATTACTAGCCACGGCCCGACAGGTGTCGTAATACCAGTTTCGGCCATGGGAGGCGGTATGCGGGCAACATAACCACCAGCCAACCTGCAATACACGAATAACTCGCACGGCTTGTGGGCGTACTTGAACCTGATGTCAATCGTGTGGAAACTACAGCCCACTACTTCATTTCAATTCAGGGAAGAGAGCGGAAGGATGGCTGAAGCCCTTGGCAAGAGACCCCTACCACCACCACCCGCTGCAGGGAAAAAAACGCGCTCTGAAGCACAAATCAGATAAGAAAAGGACCGCTCGTCACGGTCCGGGCTCGAAAGCGTGGGGGACGGCGAGCGAACTGCAGCGCATAGCCCTGTTTTACAATGTTCAGCACCCATTCTGACACGCCCGGGATCGCTTCCCATGCTTTCGCACGCATGGCTAGGGGCAGAATGGTCTCCGTGTTCTGACCGCCGCACTGCGCGGGTTCGAGAAACTGAAACGGGGGTATCAACGCGGCGCGCGCGCCCTCGTTGTCTGAAGAGTGCTGCTCGCTGACGACAGCAGCCTATGGGGTTATTATTGTTGCAATATTCCAAATAAATAGATTAATATTCACAAATAAATGTAAAGAGATTCACAAAAATGTATAGAATGCACAAATGAATAGATTAAGATCCACAAATAAATGTAAAGAGTTTCACAAAAAATTATAAAATTCACAAATAAATAAAATGAGATTTGCAAATAAATAAAATATTTACAAATGTTTTCTTATTTTACAAACACAACTCTGCCTGGCATTTATTTGTGAATCGGTTCCTGTGCATTTGTAAATCGCTGCACACATTTGTGAATCGGTTCCTGTGCATTTGTGAATCCCCTCACGCATTTGTGGATTTTGAAACACTTCTAGCGTAGACGTGCAGAGAAATCCACAAATAGGTGGACTCCACCCACCGCCTACTCAAGCCAATCAGATAACGGCCACATCGAGCTGGCCAATCGTAGCACGTTATCGCTTCAAGTTGAATTCATTATTCTTCATTCGTCAATTTTCATCTTCATCACCATCATTAGCATAATCATCTTCTGGCAGTCACGAAGCACCCTCTCCGGCCCCCCTCCGACTCACTGGGTCGGGGAAGGGGCCGGACGAGGAGGATGAATACGGGCCTAAGCCGGCCCTTAGGGAGGTGTTGTTCCTAAGCAGGTTCAGCATCTTCTGGTTCATCATCTTTATCTTCAATATGATCTTCTTGTTTAAAATCAGGCGCGATTTGGAGGATTGGATCCTGGGCGGTTTCGGGATAATGTACTTAAATAAGGGGCATGGTATGATGATAGAGAAAGATTCTGTGAAAACATGATTCCAGAAATCACTTCTCAATCTGAGCCCCTTTTTACAAAAGGAAAAAAGCTTTTTCTCGCCCTTGCCCTAAATGTAATCAGAATAATTGGGTGGGGGATATAACAAGTCAGCTTATAAGGATTCCTTCAAATTTGCGATATCAAAATACAGACCTACTACGAAGCTACGCCTACACCAACTCCTGCCCTAAACCTACCATTAGTAGGCCATTGAACAATACCACCTGTTGATGTAGCATTTTTATTCTAATACATTGGACTGGGCACTTCGAAACTACGCCTACACCGACTCCTGCCCTAAACCTACCATTAGTAGGCTAGTGAACAATACACCTGTTGATGTAGCATTTTAGTTCTAAATGCATGGACTGGGCACTTCGGAACTACGCCTACACCGACTCCTGCCCCAAACCTACCATTAGTAGCCCTATGAATGATACACCTGTTGAGGGGACATTTTTTGTTCTAATGCTTTATAAATAAAAGCTTTGTGGATAATTCTTTACGAATAAAACACCTGTGGATGTGGTATTTTAGTTCTAATACCGGAAAAGAAATGGAAAAAAAAATCCATTTCTTGCATTGTTAACGAAGGGTTGCTTGGGAAGGCGGTAAGTATCCAGCCCCCCCCTGGGTCCACTTGGACAGCACGCAGGGAAGGTGGTCTGGGGCTAACAGACCTTAATTGGAGCCCAGTCTTCTATGGGTGACCAGCACCTCTCATGCAACAGTACATCCCACAACAACATGCTGGCACACTGACAAAATTTTCGTCTTCAAGCATAGTACGGGGATAGTTTTTCTCACCTTAGAGCTCCAATTCAGAGGTCAATGCATCCAACAGTTGTCCTGTAATGGGATGATGTCTGTTTGGTATGCTTTGGCCTCGAGGGGGAAGAACTGGTAGAAGCTTGATGCTCCGCATCCGCCAGTTCAGACGCCCGTACCATTGGAAGTATCTGTGGGAGTCTAAGGGACAGTCAGAAGATTTGTATTTGTTAAGCTGTTCTGTGGATTCAGTTGTTGGTCGAATACTGGTTAATCAAGGACTAAAGTGGGTAAAAATAGTTATCAGATTCGGTATGTTTTCGCCAGTCCTGGAGGTGGTCCCGTGGGGGATTTCTGGATAGGAACAAAGATGTTTCATTAGTCATACCGGTATAACAGTCACCAATTTCTTAAAAAAAACGAATTTCGTGTCCGCTAGTCTCGATGCACATGGGATTGCGGGTTTCTGTTAAAAAGGAAAAATTCCGTGAATAGATTACCAATATCGGTAAAGTCGTCTTAATCAGAACTCAACCAAATTATGGCCTTGAGGATCTGACCCAACTCGATTAGTAATTGGCCATGAAAGACAGACTGATCAGACTGATGAAAGACTGATCATCCAGGGCAGGCCACCTCTGAGGAGGGTGTCTAGTGTTTAAATAGTCGAAACACCCAATGAGCCTGGGCTACACTACTGATGAGAGTGTCTGGAATATTTCCTTCTCACGCAATTTTGAAGGAATAGGAGATTGGAACTGGGACAAGAGAGGCTCGAAACTTAACCGTAGGAGGTTCGTACGAACAGAATTCGTTTTTTCGCTCTATCAATTGGGAGCTAGGACCACACCTACCCCTACTCTAAACCCAACCAGAGTAACCCTGTGGTAGATGCACCAAGTCAGTTAAAGGAATTCGTTGGATTTAAGCGAAGCTTACGCCCATTCTAAAAAAGCTCTAACTAGAGTAATCATGCGGTGGGTACACAGTCAGGTTGATTCAGTTTTTAGGAAGGCCGTCAGCATTGTGGTTTGCTCTAAAAAACGTACCCATAGTAACCCAGGTTTTAAACCGAGCTTTGGTTTTAAACTGAGTCAGATTTATGGGATCGAGTGGGGCCCTTGTCCAAGTTTAATGGGGTCCATACTCGATCCAATGGTGGAAATCACAGAAGCACAGTCATTCGATACCCACAGGGGAGACAGGTTTTCTCCCACTTTAGTCCCGAAGTTCTAACCCGACAAGGTAGTCAGACAAGCGTCGGCCAGTGCCTTTCCTCAGTCCCGGAACCCTCTTGAAAAACCAGGGGGGGGGAATGGCTGTTGTAATATCCTCAAAAAACCTAACCTAGCCAGAGCCATCGGACATGACATACCGGGGTGTATCCAGTAGGTGGATATTGGGGACGGGGGTTTCTTTGACCCAGTTGGGGATATCTTGTAGGAGAGTGAAGAATCGAATGTGTAGTTACACACACATTTTTTCCGTAGGGAAGAAAAATTCGAAAGCATGGAAAGTGAGAAGAGGAGAAGAGGAGAGGTGGGAAGGAGACATCGGAATGAAAGAAGAGGAGAGAGAGGAAGAGAGAGATCAAGGAGGAGAGATTCTGATGAAAGGAGGGGAAGACAAGAGGAGACTGGGAGGAGACATTTTGATGGAGGCAGGGAGTGGAGTAGAAGGGGAGAAACAAGGAGATATCTGGAGGAAAGAAGGGACAGACGTGGAGGAAGGGAGGAGACGAGGAGATATGTGGACGAAAGGAGGTGGAGCGGAAGAGACGAACGGAGAGAAGGATGGAGACAGGTGGCAGGAGGGAGGGGAGGAGGAACAACAACAAGAAGAAGAGGAGAGTCAGAGTCAGAAAGGAGGAGGAGGAGTAACATGGGCAACCGGGATGCGAGGAGGACAGGGTGGAAGCACGGAGGAAGCGGACAAAGGGCCGGGAATGGAGGAATGGGACAAGCTGGAGGACCCAGGAAGGACGGGGATCCAGGATTCAGGAGCACAGTCCGGGCATTCCATTCCTTTTTAAAGCTATGCCACTATAATGCGGAGGTAGAGGAGGGCCGGCAGGGCCCGCCTAGAAGACTAGCAGAGTTGGCAACCAAAGCTAAAAAGATTCAGCCGGCCTTTCAATCCGTGATAACGGAGGGTAGGCTCCAGGATAATACCAACTCGTGATTGAGGGAAGGCCTAAGGATCCTGGAGGAGCACTACCAGGTGGCCTTGAGAAGGGCAAGCAGGGAGATGGTCTGCAGCCCGAAAGTAGATTGGAGGGAGGCCTGGCAAGTGGCGATTAAGTGGGCCCGCAGAAGATATAAGAGGATGGGAGACGAGACGGTGCAGCGGGCTGGGAGGTTGATAAAAATCCTGGTAGCCCGGAAAGAGCGGGAGAAGGCGGCGGCGGAGGAGGAAATGAGTAGGGTCCCTGGGTCTGGGTCTCCGCAAGAACAGGAGCAACCGGAACAACAGCTGGAACAACAGGGGCCAGAGCAGCGGAGAGAGAAAGAGGGGGTTGCGGTCCCCATGGAGGTGGACCAACCTCTGGAGGCAGGGGCCCAAATGACAACAGCTGCAGGGAAGGAAGCGGGGGGGACAGAAATCCCCTTGACAGTGGGTGGAAGACTACCAAAGGCCAGGAAGGGGATCGGCCCGAGTACAGGCAGGGCAGGGGGGACTCTGCCGATCTTGACTCCACTGCAGGCCCAGGTGTCAAAATCGGAAGTAAGCCACCAAGTGATAGAAATTGAGGAAGGTATCTTGGAGGAACTCTTTTCGGAGGAAGGGTTGGGGAGCCAAGAAGGGCCTTCAATCCCTGCAGGAAGAGGCTTTTCGGTGGAGTATCCATTGGAACCATGAGGGTAGGGGCAGCGCCAAGACTTGGTCTATGGCTCCGATTAGTCCCATGGTGTTTGTGGGGGATTCAAATTTGAGCCGGTTGCCGAGAACGAAGGCATGGGACTTGGAAATCCACAGTTTTCCAGGAGCCACAATCGCGGACGGCTACACCATTCTGAAACATAGGACCAAGGGGACGGAAGTGATGGAGCAGGTGGTCCTGGCGTTCGGTCTAAATGATCGGGCGAGTAATAATATACCAGCCGTGGGTAAGATTCTGAAGAAACTGGTGGAAGCGGCAGAGGGAACATTTCCGGGGGCAAGGGTTTATGTCCCCTTGATCAATTTTAATCAGTCCCTGCCAGAGAAGGAAAAGGCGAACCTGACAGCTCTAAATAAAGGCATTTTGGAGTTGGGATGCAGCATTCCTCTGCTCCCGGAAAAGGACTTCAAGGTGGGAGGAGATGGGATACATTGGACGTCAACGACTGCACAGGCGATCCTGGTGTACAGTGGTGAGGACCAAAGAGTAAATAAAGGAAAGTCTGTAATTAATTTGTCTCAGAGTTTTAAATGGACCTCGGCACAGGTTAACTTATTGGACAGGGGTTTATCCTTTATCCCTTCCCACTTAATGAAGAAGGCTGATAGGGGGTCCTTTCTGGCGGATTTGGGTCAGTTTCATGCAAAAGTACAGAGAGCAGTATTTTTGGGCCCAAGGGAAGAGGGAGAGGTTCAAATTCGGCCTTTTTGTGAGAGATCGGGCTGGGTGCCCCGGACCCAGCAGTTACCAGGGGAAGTATGGGATTTCTTTGATAGGAATGTGGAGGGGGTCCGGGCAGCTTTGGTAGAAGCACGGACTCCGAAACAAAATTTACCCCCGGACGAGATTAAAGCTCTAGGGGAACTAATATCCAGGAGGGATATAGTTATTAAACCAGCAGACAAAGGAAGCACGGTGGTTATTATGGACAGGACACGTTATGTGCAGGAGGGACAAAGACAGTTGATGGACGGTTCTTTTTATTCCAAATTAGCGGCCCCGATTTTTATGGAGTCAGTACCTCGTATTGAAGGGATAGTGGATACTTTGGAGAGGACAGGCTTTATTTGTAAGCGACATGCGAATTATCTACTGGGAGAAAAGACACTCAGACCTAGGCGATTCTATTTATTGCCAAAATTGCACAAACCCAAGGAGAAATGGCCCAATTCCTTCATGCCCCCGGGTCGTCCAATAGTGTCGGATTGCGGAAGCGAGAGTTATAGGATTGCGGAATTTATTGATTTTTATCTGAATCCCTTATCGACTAGGCATCCTAGTTATATCAAGGACACTTATGACTTTTTGGATAAAGTAAAAGATCTGAGACTGCCCTCAGAGGTAATTTTCTTTTCACTGGATGTGGAGAGTCTCTACACTAACATTGAGACACCTTTAGGGTTGAAGGCCGTGCGAGACTGCTTTATCCGATATCCTGACGCCTCTAGACCAGATGAAGCGATCCTGGAACTCCTGGAGTTGAGTTTAACTTGTAATGATTTTGAGTTCGAGGGGGAATGGTACTTACAGATTAAGGGAACAGCCATGGGAAAAAGGTTTGCGCCAGCATATGCAAATATATACATATATATTTCATCTTGTCTTTCTTCTTCTTTGTCTTCTGTAGGGAAAAACTCCTAAACTTCAGCAGAGAACCAATTTTTTGTAAGGAAGCTGGGGTTTGTTTATTGTACATTTATTTGCATGTATGGTTTGCGCTGCGCTGTTTGATCAGTGCAGCGCTGGTGAGGATTGTTCGCGCCGCGCTGCCCATTGGTTGTCGCTAGGAAACACGTCCGTGCTGCGCTGACTAGTCGGCCGCGCGGCTCGGACCATTGAACCGCGCAGATGACATGTCAGCGCGGCGCGAGCTCTGTAAACTCCCGCTGTCTCGACCCACTTTTGGTTTGTTTGGCTTCCCATACAGTAGCGGTCGATAGGGCGTCTATCTATATGATGTCTATGTCTCAACCAACTGACAGACAGAAGTCCACCGCGCCCGCGCCACATGCATATCGCGCTGTGTGAACGCATTCATGTGATTGGCTTATGAGTAAACAATCCCCCACGCGGGGTGCGTTCTTGTGATTGGCTAAACCAAGGGAGATATCTGATTGGTTGCTGATCATTCCCTGTTTAAAAAAAGGCATTTGTGTGTCGAGCCAAGTCAAGGGAGTCTCAAAATTCACACACAAATGCAGTGAAGTTCACAGACCGCAAGCAGTTTGTAAATCAATAAATATTTGTGTGTGCATCAGAAATACACGTCTGAATCTTGCCCTGTGCATTTCTGGATCTTGAGTGCATTTGTACATTTTGTTTGTATTTCTGAATTGTGTGCGTATTTATGAATTTTGTGTGAATTTGTGAATTTTGTATGCATTTGTGAATCTTCTGTGCTTTTTAAATTTTGTGTGCATTTGTGAATTTTGTGCGCATTTGTGTATCCTGTGTGTGTATTTATGAATCATGTGTGTGCATGTATGAATCCTGTGTGTGCATATGTGAATGTAGTGTGTGCATTTATCTTTATTGAGACTCATTTAGCTCCATATAAACATTTCTAGTAATTGTGCAGTTAATTCTCATTCGTATTTTCAGAAAGTTTTGGATGTAGGCTATCCTCTCCCCAAATTTGTCACTAACAAAAATAATTTAAAGAGAAGGCTTATATTGACCTTTTAAGATTTTGTTTGCACCTTGTAAATTAGGTTTTGATGTGGCAGTAAAAACGTTATAATCTAACTGTTAGAAATGAATTGAGTCCAACAAAAGTGCCCCAGTCTGTCTTTATTCAGGCATGAATAAACAATTCTTCCAGCGCTGGAGAGAGAGGATTCTCTAATCTCAGACAATAGTTTACCATAGATATAGGAAAAGTATAAGGGGGAGTATTACCCCTCCAACCAATAAAAGCATACATTACATCATATAGGATCATATACCAAGACAGCTTAACACACTGAACTAAAGACAGAGACTTAACCAGTCACACACATTTGTGCCCTTCCTGAAACATAGTTACATACCTGTCATTTCCCAGATGTTTGATTTTTCACTTTACCTCCTCATGGTCATGTTGAAGTCAGCAGGAAGGGGTCCCTAAAAGAAATAAAATATAAAAAAACGTAAATTTTACACTTAAAGCCCTGTTTACAGATCATATCTGATGAAATGGAACGGTTAAGATTAAAATTTGGACACATGCTCCTGTCCCGAGAATTTTAGGTTTATTTCGCTTAACTCAGCGAATACTTGTCACTCAGGAACGAGACATTTGTCTTTATGAAGCTAGAATTCTCTTCTTTTAAATGAAGTAATTTATATTAAAAAACACATATTCTTAGTTTATGTAATCCGTTTGAAACCAAGGAGAGGCGCAGTTTTTCGTTCTCTCTTCATTATTTTTAATGAGCTGATGCCGCCACGCCCCCCGGCGCTATTCACATGCTAATAGTTTAGCTGATCTATATGCCTCGCACACGCCCTCCGATCAATGCCATGAAACACGCAGTTTCTCGTCAGATTCACGGATAGTTCATCGCGTTTTGAGGATGGCACGCTTCTCCGGTAAAGTCGTCCTCCAGATGATTATGGACAGCGAGGAAGAATTCACCTTTTCCTCAGAGAAAGATCGCATCAGACGGAGAACGGCTGCATTTTCAAGAGCGAATTGATCCCACAGAGGATACAAGTTCGAGTAAGTTGTTTAGTGTTTATATAATTCTTTTCTGATTATATAGAACTCATGTGAATTTTCAGACTATATTTTGCTTAGTTTTGGTTAGCTTTTGACATCTTACAGGAAAGAGTGCCTTACAATATCCCTAACATTCGTATATGGTCGTGTTTCAATGTGATATTACTCTCTAAACATATTTGTATTATATTTCAATCCGTTTTGATTAGCTTATGACACTGATTATCATGCTAAAAATACTGACTTTTGCGAATATCTGCTTAGGTGTAAATATGATTTCGTGCAAATATATTTCAGCCTCCGGTAAAATGTGATACTGTCTAAATACTAGACATTATATTTTTATATATAAATGTTCGGTTTTGGTTAGCCTACGACACACGCTAAAATATTGCCACAGATGATTGTGAATGCAGGTGTAAATGTTTGAAATGCTCTAAATGCGTGCGCAGATAATGGCCATCAACAGCTCGCGATCTATGGCCCATAAATAGATATTTCTCCGTCCTATGGCCCATCAACAGATATATAGACTACATGCATTGTGCGTCCATACCCATTAATCGCCCATCTTTGGATAATGTATGCTAACACAGTTGTTTTTATTTTTTTAGGAATGTGTTTGCATCACGATCTCATTCTCCAACACAGCAGAGGGACAAGCAGGTGTCGTTCAGTTCTCAATCGAGAATGATGGTAAGTGCACAGACGTAATATTTTACTGATGAAATGTAGATGTGTTTACAATATACTCGTCATTATATACAAGTAGGGCCTACCTATTCTTGTGTGAAATTACAAAATCGGTTGTCTTTTTCTTAATCCATGGCCATAGTGATTGATAGCGATAATAATACAGTTTCTTTGATTGTGTTATCAACAGATGTGACAATGAACATGTCCAAGAACCGGTCCCGAAGAGAGCCATGGCAAACAAGCAACAGGTCCAAGTCCACCCTGTCATGGAAAACCGAGACTGATGTTGACATGGTTGCACAGACTGCGTGATTCCTGCCCGGGAAACTGGACCGCAAGTGACCTCTGTTTACTCACATTCGCCCATGAGTCTGTTTGTAACAGTATACACTACCTTTCTTTCTTTTTTTTTTACCCTCTGGGGTCTGAGGTGTTTTCTGGGTCCTGGAGGTGTTCTGACATGCTCTAACATTTGTGCTTATTTCTGTTACTTGTGACATTTTCATGACTAAAGTATATTTCACTGCATTCATCACAAACTCTAATACAATAATATGTCAGCAGCATGTATGTAAAAGTTTGTAGTTTTGAGATAATAACATTTATGCGTGGTTTGTGAAAATGACCAAAAAAAAAGTCACTGAAACAATGTCATGAAACACAAACTAATTATTTCTTTGCAAGGCTTTTGAAAATTGTATCACGTAGCCTAGAATATTTGCTCAAACTATGTGAAAATCATCCTGAATACTCATTCAGATAAGACAATATATTGATTTAAAGGGCACCTATTATGACATTTAAAATGTTCCTAATGTTGTTTAGGGAGTCCCCAACAACAGTTTTACATGCATGCAATGACAAAAAACACTTTTGTTGTCGTATAATATGCATTTATTTTTACCTGATTTGCTCACCGACTCCCAAATGATTCGTTCAACGACTCGTTTTTCCAAACCCCTCCTTTGCGCGACGCTAATCTGCGTTGATTGGTCAGATGACCCAGCAGTGTTTACAGAGATAATACTTATTTTTAACACGGAGTACAATGATGCTTTTATCAATTAAATTGTGTTATAATAATGATTATAGTCCACTGCTTTATAGTTTGTAGTAAAAAACGAAAAATAAGATAAAGAATTTAATGTTATGTTAGCCAGCATAGCTCAGAGTTCATATTGTAAAAGCACAATCAGTCTTTGTTTGCGTTAGCCCGATGCATAAACATAACGTTTTTACACACAAAAAAATGCAGTTACGTTACTACGAGGTATTATTCTATTCTTTAGACAACTCCGAAAACAACGACAAACACTTCACATCTCAATACAATTGCCATTGGAGACCTAGAAGCTAAACGGTGCTTAGCCTACACAACAAACAAAATAATTATTAAGCATGCTACATAAAATATAAAAGCAAAAATTATTAATAACACTTACAGGTTGTGATACGGAGGAGGAAGCTGATGCTGTATACACTTGGAACTGAACCTTTCTTCAATATCAGCCGGCTCGCGAATCCAAGTTTGATTGCATTTAAAAAGCAATCGTCTTCAAAATGGTGCGCACAAAGCACAAGGCTCGGACTATACTTCTGTGGTATAGTTATATGAATTGTAGCCACTTAGTCTTCAAATGCTCCTCCTTGGGCAGATGAAAAAAGTCGGTTTTTGAGCCGCACTTCAGAACACAGCGTCTCGTCGCCATGATGTTTTCCCTGCTGGCCTTGGAGCGCAATAAGTGGGCGTATCGTATTCAAATAACTTGACAAGTTGATGTCATCTAGTCAGAGAAAAAGCTTCGGTCTTCTAACGATTCATAAAAATGACTCAGAGTCGACTCTCACTTTTGAAAGACAATAACTTTATATACGGTGCACTTTCATATTTCAAACTTTGCAGGATGTTTTTGTTCACTTAGATCTATGTTACACACTACATGAAAGGTAAATTTCAGAATTCCATAATAGGTGCCCTTTAAAATTTGTATGACATGTTTTGTGTAAGAAAGCTTTATGCGAGGAGGCGTTAACCACCATGAATATTGAGTGTTTCACACCTGAGAAAAGACAAAGGCCCTCCCATAATGGCCCTATAAGGAGCTCTCAGGCACTATCATTACATTACCTTGCACAAAGAATGAGGAGATTTAAAAAAGAATGGCTTTTTTGATTGTTTGAATTTATTTACAACACAACATCATCCAAAGATACACAACAAATGGCAAAAAAGCACATTATTTAACACACTGAACTAAAGACAGAGACTTAACCAGTCACACACCTTTCCTTTCCTGAAACATAGTGCATACCTGTCATTTCCCAGGTGTTTGATTTTTCACTTTACCTCCTCATGCTCATGTTGAAGTCAGCAGGACGGGTAGCTACCTAAAAAAAAAATATATATATATATATAAAAAAGCTGTGAACATGTTGATATCAAGAAGAAACCAGGGCTGCATGATTGTGGGAATACATATTAGATTTCTGGTGAAAATTCCTTTTTAAAATTTACAAAATACACACACACACACACACACACACACACACACACATATATATATATTTGTTGTGCCTTGTAGGCATATACCTGCAGGGCTGAATCAAATAATAAGAACAATAGTATAGCAGGCATAGTTAAAAGGGAACACTTCAGTAACACTACACTAGAGGAAAACATATTGATTATCATATTACTTCAAATGTTTACAATCGATATGACGTTATGAAATGAGATTGGAGTAAAATCATGGTGCGTTTTGCTTTTCAAACGCACGTCGCGCGCAGGGAACATTCACTGAAGCATCGAGCAACAGTTCAATGGCAATATGAAGTTTATGCAACAATAACACTAAGTAACTAATATAATTCAGAATTATTTCTTACCTTAAAATCGTTCTTGTCTTCAAATCGCGATCTTCTTCTTCAGATGTAAACCCAATAATCTCACAGCATGTCTTCCAAACTCGACGACAGCAGAGGACTGATAAAGTTTGCCGCTTTGTTGTTGAGGTAATGGGGGCGTTCGCGCGACACATGGACGATTTGCATGTCTATATGTTTTGCGCGTGTGGGTGTGGTCACATTAAAACTAATGAGGAAGGGTTAGAGAAACTGAATATCTTGTTGGTTTTATACAAATTACTTAAACAGAGAATATTTGTTTTCGTTTTGAATCAGATAATTTAAAACTACACACTTAAATGATAATAAATATATAGAGCTCACAAATGTGTGACAAGTATTCGCTGAGTTTTTTTATGTTTAGAGACGTGCTCAAGAAAAAAAAAGTTCGCGAGACGGAGAGGCAGAAAGCACACCCTGTTTAATTTCTTTATTTTACAAAAGCACAACGTTTTGTTTTGATTGTAAGTGGACACATACAAAAGTAGACATCTCACAGATTCTTTTTTCATTTTTATTAAGTCTGTATGACCACAAATGACGGAGTATTTTAAGTTTATTCAGCTGCTATGTGAAAAACAACGCGCAAATCACGCCGGCGTGATTGCCGACCCCAGGGGGTTAAAGGATGTGTTAGGAAAGATTTCTATTTTGAATAAATGCTTTTCTTTTTAATCGGTGAATCCTGAAAAAAGTATCACAGGTTATAAAAAAATATTAAGCATCACAACGGTTTCCAACATTCAGAATACCTGATTATCAAATCATGATATTAGAATGATTTCTGAAGGATCATGTGACACTGAAGACTGGAGTAAGGATGCTGAAAATTCAGCTTTGATCAAAGAAATAAATTATATTTTAAAGTATATTAAAATAGAAAATCATTATTTTAAATTGTAATAATATTTCACAATATTACTGTTGTTTCTGTATTTTTGATCAAATAAATGCAGCCATCTTCCAAAAATGTTAAAAATGGTAATGCGTCTAAACGTTTGACTGGTACTATATGTTTATATATGTACGGTAGCACTGTGGTCTTGTGAGGCACAACATTTAGTTCCTCCACATAGAGGAATTACAATAAAAACAAATTAAAAAACAAAACCTTTGATTCTCCTCTCATTCTCAGATTCTCCTCTCTGCCTCACAGCACCGTGATGGGGCATTAGCCATTGATAGGGGAGTGTCTATTGTCTCCCCTCATTCATATTCATGGCCATCAACACCCCTACGCATAAAGCAGTGCTGGCACAAAAACTGACTTGCAAAGTTTAAATCATTATATTGTTGTTTTGTGAAAGAGTGATCAGAATGATTTTCACATCATTTTGTAGTAAACATTCTAGCCTACAAGAATGGTAACTCAAAAGTCTTGTGCCAAACTATTCAGTATGAGTTATATGGGCTCATTGCAGTGACACATTTTTTCCCAAAACTTACTAACCACGCATAATATTTTTTTTCTATAAAATGCAAACATGTAACTTCCATTTTGCTCACATATGATTGTAGCAGAGTTTGTGCTGCAATACAGCAGAATTATGAGTTGGCCAAAGGTATGTTGTAAGTAGCTGAAATAAGCACAAATGTCAGGGCATGTCAAAACATCTCAAGGGCCCCAAAAAACCCTCAGACCCCAGAGGGTTAAGCTGCGATGCCACATCGATGGAAGCCCTGGAGGCACACCGTACTGAAACAAATGGCTATAACTTAAGTCAAACCAAACTTCCTACAATGCCCCAAATCACAGAATTAAACTTACCTGGGAGTAAGCAGCACCCCACACGCACTCGGATTGTCAGTAATCCAATGTCACACTAAACAAATAAAGATCACCAAATGCAGTGGCGGGCCGTGCATTTCACACCTAGGCCTTCAGTGATGTCCACCCTGAATTAATAACTTTTAATAGTGTAGCAGAGCACGCACATACTCTCTATAATTGTTGTGATATTCCTGTTTTTATTTTGCACCGGCAGTTATGGGGTTAATGCGGTGAGTTCGCGAAAGGCCGGGTAGAGAGAAACGAGCAATTGAGTTTGGCTTTTGTGTAGTGGTTCTTGCGTTCCGATTATAAATTCAGAAACGGATCCTCATCCCTGTCTTATCCTTCAATGGCTATAGTATTAATGTTTGAAAAAAAAAGTTGTTTCGATCATAAATTTACAAGAAAAATTTGGAAGAAAATCATATTCAGCACGGACAAAAACAGGGGCAAAAAATGCATTATAGCCTACTCTCCAAAACTGATTTTTTTTTACACAAAATCCATCCTAATTTCTTTCCTCAAAAAGACTTGAATTACTTGGTTGTAACATTTACATTTACATTTATTCATTTTGCAGACGCTTTTATCCAAAGCGACTTACAAATGAGAAACAATAGAAGCAATTAAACTAGCAGTAGACCAACAGTATGTAAGTGCTATGACCCTTCACAGTACAATCCAACGTACAGTATTTTTTTTTTTTTTTTTTGTTAGAATAGAGAAGAGTGTGTTAGTATTACTGGATTAAATGCTGCCGAAAAAGATATGTCTTCAGCAATTTCTTAAAAATGGGTACGGACTCAGCGGCTCTGGCTGAGTTAGGCAGATCATTCCACCAGTAGGGAACAGTCATGGTAAAGGTTCGAGAAAGAGATTTTGTGCCTCTTTGAGATGGCACCACAAGACGGCGCTCGCTTGCAGAGCGCAAGTTTCTGGATGGCACATAAGTCTGAAGTAATGAGTTCAGGTATGAGGGAGCAGTGCCAGTGGTTGTTCTGTAGGCAAACGTCAGTGACTTGAATTTGATGCGAGCGGCAATCGGCAACCAGTGCAATTTTGTTAGGAGAGGAGTGACGTGTGCTCTCTTCGGCTCGTTGAAGACCACTCTAGCTGCAGCATTCTGGATCAGTTGCAGAGGTTTGACAGTGCAAGCTGGGAGACCAGCCAGGAGAGCATTACAATAGTCCAGTCTGGATAGAACAAGCGCCTGAACAAGCAGTTGTGTAGCATGCTCTGATAGGAAGGGCCTGATCCTTCTGATGTTGTACAAGGCAAATCTGCATGACCGGGCAGTGCTAGCAATGTGATCTGTGAAATTCAATTGGTCGTCAATTACAACTCCAAGGTTCCTGGCTGATCTTGATGGAGTTATGGATGACGAGCCTAGCTGAATGGTGAAGTTGTGATGAAGTGCTGGGTTAGCCGGGATTACGAGTAGCTCTGTCTTCGCAAGGTTTAGTTGAAGGTGGTGGTCCTTCATCCAGCCAGAAATGTCTGTCAGGCAGGCTGAGATGCGAGCGGCTACCGTCGGATCATCAGGCTGGAATGAGAGGTAGAGTTGTGTGTCATCAGCGTAGCAGTGGTAGGAAAAGCCATGTTTCTGAATCACAGATCCTAGTGATGTCATGTAGATGGAGAAGATAAGTGGTCCAAGCACTGAGCCCTGAGGCACACCAGTAGCTAGATGTTGGGACTTGCCAATGCAGCTCTTGCCAATCTCAGAGCTTCAATTACTGAGAGCAGAGCAGTCTCAGTCGAGTGTCCGCTTTTGAAGCCAGACTGATTGCTGTCCAAGAGGTTGTTCTGCGTAAGAAAGGAGGAGATCTGGGGCCTGTTTCAGAAAGGAGGTTAAGTGAAAACTCTGAGTATGTTAACCCTGAAATGAGGGAAACTCTGGGTTTTCCGTTTCAGAATGGGAGGTATATCAAACCCGAGAAAGCAGAGTAAGTCAAGCCCGTTTCTGAAAGAGAGGTAACTTATACTCAGTCAGTTACCATGGCAACTTACTCTGTGAACCTAACCTGGTCGGGAGCAGGTTTTCTTCGGTAAACCCAGAGTTTCTTGCGGTCTCCTCCCCTTTTTTAAAAAGGAAGCGGTGTTTAAACACTTCATTCATTCTTTCTGTACATTTATTCATTGCTGTTTTCTCCGCTGTTTTAAAAAAGAAATTAATAAGATGAAGTATATTTAACGTTACCTCCTTAACTGGCAACTGAAAATACAGTACATTAGAGTTACATCATGCAGTTCTAAACAAATTCTACAGAATTAAACTGTGGCATTTACTGAAAATCACTTGGGGGATAAGAATGTCCTTTTATACTTAGATATAAACTTCGATTTTATAGGCTACGCCACATACAAATGTGTAGAATGTCTGATGTGTAGACACATAATTTTAACATTACCCTGTAGGCCTCTCTGTGGCAGCAGAAACTGTTTCTTCATACCCATCATCCTGTGAAGATGAGCATTTGTACACTTTATAACACTATTTGTCATCATTTCTGGTGTATTGAGTAGGCAACTTACAACTGTCTGGGGGTTCTGTTGGGACATGAGGCTCCAAAAGACAGATATTAGTCTCTAGATAGATATTAGTCCCAATAGATATCAGAATCTATTGGGAGTGGGACCAACGAAAAACCCAACCCAAAGTAAAATAAATGGAAATATCAAAAATACCCTATAAAACCCTAATAATGTAATATGTCAAATGTTTGTAAAGTCAGATAGCATACACCCATGATATGCTCAAGCCTTACCTGATTGAATTATGTTTTTATATATTTTTTATTTTCAGCTGCTGCCACATTCTTTTAATGCCTGCAGTCATGAAAATTAAAATTAGGTTGAATAACTGTTCTTCCAGTTTCACCTGATATTATAACAGTTACTCTAAAATAGTTATTAATTACTACCTACAAATGACATCTTCAACAGTGTAATTAGATTAATGTAATAATTACTATCTTTAGAAAGTATTGGTCTACTTATTATTAATTACTAAGTCCCATATCAACCTCAACCACTTGAACAATACAATGAGGAGAGACAAGAAACTGCACTTTTAATGCTTTCAAAATGAACAATATACAATTGCATGATTTATTCTTGAATTGACCAAAGTGTGTAGAGGGAGAAGGTTAAATTCAAAATATATCTTTTAAAAATGTATGTTAAAATCCACTGTTGTTTTATACAGAATTCTTCTATAGTCTATGCAGTAGCCTATTTAATGCAATTACATCATATTTTATTTTAAATTACAGAAGAATTAAGAGTAATCCCTTTAATTAAATTACAATATTTAGATTACATGGTAATTAATTACACCCAACACTGTATAACAGTAATTCCTCTTTGTGTCTGGCGCTGTTGCCATGGTGACTCATAATATCTGCGCTCCATTGATAATGGCTTTTTATAGTTGTGGTGCACGCGCTTAACTCAGAGTCAGTCAACTTAGAGTTGATTGAACTAACTAATTTCAGCTGATTTGAAACGAAAACTCAGAGTTTCCCATCTCAGGGTAAGTCAACTCAGAGTTCAAGTTTTAACTCAGAGTTGGTTGAACCTCCTTATTGAAACAGGCCCCTGGTTGAAAACAACTCGTTCAAGTGTTTTTGCGACGAAAGGAAGAAGAGATACCGGTCTGTAATTCTCTAGATGTGCTGGATTTAGAGTGGGTTTCTTAAGCAGTGGGGTTACCCGAGCCTGCTTGAATGCTGTGGAAATGTACCAGTGTGAAGAGATGTGTTTATGATGTGTGTGAGTGTGGGTATAACCGAGGAAGAAATAGCTTGAAGTAGCTTGAAGTAGGTAACGTTTACAGGTTGTAACGTTTACAGGTTGTCTGTGCTTTTCAGTCCCAGCAACCTTTTCTATCGCCATCGAGGTTAATGTGCTGAAAGTCGAGTCTTTCCCGTCGTATTTCTGTCATAAGTTTTAATTCGCTTTAGTGCTGAGAGTGTCTGCTCGATAGAACCAGTAAACCGGGGAAAACACCCGCAAAACATGACGATGTGTAACGTTACAGCCGACACAAGCTCTCACACAGATTTTTGAACGATATCATTGAGATCAGCGGGACTTTTGCCTTCAAAATCAGTCCTGGCATAGCTTTACATTGCAGTCCTGTTCTGTTTTTACCCGGATAGATCGATAGTGTTCCGAGACTCTGCGTAAGCTGAATAAGGGATTTTTTTTCCAGTAGGTTTTAACCTGCTGGTGGTCGAGGAAGGAAATAAACATTAATTTGTGGGTTGAAAAACTATTAAATCTACAGGTATTTTAGTTTACACAGTTAGCAAAACAGATGCGGTTAGCTAGCTCTGACTACCAGTAATAATAGTACACGCTCTGACCATCCAATCAAAGGGCGTGAAAATGCTTACGTTATTGTATGCCTGCTAGATGGCCCCGGTGCAATCAACTCGATATCTGATTGGCTGATTCTGACCGATTATCTGATTGGTTAAAGCAACAGTTTCATTGCCATTCATTTAAGCTACAGGCGCCCGCACTATCGATTCTGAAGGCCTCGAGGCAGATATATTTGACCCTGGCAACACATGATGACTGAAATATGATTGGATAAAAGCACTAAAATAAATATACACTACTGGAAGCAGCACAACCAAGAGAAAAGCTATGAAATTATGAAAACGGACTATTGGGAATAATTTAATACTCATTCATAAAAAAAAAATATTAAAGTGCAAGTCAGTGATTCTCATAGTGTTTAGGCCAGCAGAGAAGGCCTTGCTGGCCCTGACGGCCCACCACTGACCAAATGTCACCGGATAACACTAGGCTCAAACAGCTAAACTGCAATGCTAAAAACAAGACGTACCTCCGTAGTCCGTAGCAACGACGCAAAAGGGGCGGGATTTGACCATGATGCACTCCAGGAGGCATGAACAACAAGTTTATATACCCCAATGGCGAGATCTCATTGGCCACTTATTAAATTATAGTGACGTGATGAGAACGTCACCCGACTTCACTACTACAATAGGATTCAAGAGAGGCGACTTGCCTTTCGGAGGGTGACAGCTATATCAAATTTTGCTTAGGGCACCCAAAAGGCTCGGGCCGGCACTGGGTGACAGTCTCAGCACTTCATTGTTGTGTGCCGATATATGAACTGTTTCGTCACGTTACAACAAAGTCAGCTTTCATGCATTCCCCGTTGACGCTGCGGTACGGGCTGAGTGGAAGCAGAAGATCCGGAGGGATGACTTCAACCCGACCACATTTTTATATGGTTTTCTGTGTATTTCACCTGTGCATTTCTATGCTTTCTATTAGTGCATTTATTTTGTGCAAGTGAGATGAGTAAAGAGCATCCGTTTCATAAATCATCATCTGTCTGGTGTTTATAAGCAGCACAGTATTTTACTACGTGTAAAATATACACTAACTTATATTAAATTGTTTGTGGTACCTACAGTTAAACATGTAAAATATGTGATGATAATATTGATCGAGTAATTGATGAAAGTACATGCGCAGAATTGAGAAAATAGTATTTATGGAGATAAATTGTAGCCTATCACAGGGCAAACGTGTGAATGTTCACGGGGTATTTTATTTAACAATTCTAATCGTAGTTGTAACTATATTTACAGACCTGAAGTTTTGCTCTCAAGTGATGAGGATCGGCATGATGTAGTTTTAACAGTGTGTTGAAACAAAATGCTGTTGGGCATGCATTGTTAGTTATTTGGTAAGCATTTAAGAATTTACAGTCCTTGTAATCTTGCATGTAGTGATCCGTAGAATATAAATAGTGTTTATAAATTGTTAACAAGGTCAAATAGTACTTGCTGATAGGCGGCTGCTTTCGGTTTTAGATATACCGTCTGGTGCACCTGGACATATCATCAGTGATGTAACCTAGGATCACAGGGGTTTCGGGTCTTTCAACAATCATACCCCCTCCCCTAGGCGAGCCAGCCGGGGTGATCAAGTCCCAGCTTATGTCCAGGTAGCGCTACTACCCTACATGCCATGCCTCTCCTCTCCTGATCCACAGCCACCTTGATGCTACTTCTGCAGCATCAGTGGCCAACTTGATGGCCCTTCGCTGGCTCGCCCCTGTGATGCCAAGCATTTTGTAGGCCCTGCAAAGGGAATGGCCCACAAACCCTCGACATCCCACTTCGACAGGTTGGCATATTGCCCCGCCACCCATTGCTCCGGCAACCCTCCACAAGCTGGGAGTACTTTGCCCTCTTTCTTTCATTGGCCTCCTCCATACGGTCCTCCCAAGGCACTGTTAACTCCAAGAGAATTACCTGCTTGGAGGACTCTGAGGTGAGCACAATGTCAGGCCTTAATGTTGTTATGGCAACTGCTTCAGGGAACTTCAGCTGCTTGCCCAGATCAACTGCCAGCTCCCAGTCGCTTGCCATTGCCAACAGGCCAGAGGAGGTGCCCCGGGCAGCTGGTGTTGACTTCTCCCCAGCTCTCACAAAGGCTATGGTCTTCACTGGACAAAGGCTCTTGCTGTGGCTAATTCCACTGCAGATAGAATCTGCTACGGCTTTTAGGACCTGGTCATGCCGCCAGCGGTAACGCCCTTCGCCAGGGCTTTTGGACAGCAGCTCAGGATGTGTTCCAACGTTCCTCTTCTCTGGCAGAGGGGGCATGCTGGTGTCTCCACCTTTCCCCAGGAGAAGAGGTTGGATGGACTTGGCAACACGTCATAGACCGCCTGGATCAGGAATTTTATCCTGTAGGGTTCAGCCTTCCAAAGCTCGGTCCATGTGACTTTGCGCTCCGCTGTTCGCTCCCATCTTGTCCAGGCACCCTGTTGCCCGCATCCCAGCCATCTGGCAAGCTCGCTTCTCCTCAACTCCTGCACGCACCTCCTCCAAGATCAGGGACCTCCTCTCTTTCCTTCTGCCTTGTCGTAGCGAGGAGTTCTGCTTTTTTTTAAACACACTGTTGTGTTTTATGTTTGTGTGCACTTTTAGTATAAACATATCATATAAAGCTGTAAGTTAAACATTTTCCGGAAGAACCCCAAATAAAGCGGTCAATGGGTTAGGCTCTATTACCGTGGTAAGAATATCTGAGAAACAACTAAAAATTCCCCCCAAAACCTTAAAAACTTAGGACAGGACCAAAAAGAATGATACAGAGAGGCTAGCTCCACAACACAGCGTGGGCAGGTCGGGTCTAAATCAGGAAATATCTTGCCAAGTTGCACCCTAGACCAATGAATACGATGCACTACCCTAAATGTAATAAGTCAATGCTTGGAGCTCTAAGATTTATTTTTACAAACATTTTTTTTTGCAGCATTGTAGCCAAATACAGACATGTTAAAAATTCTAAGTTAGTTTAGTCAGAATCTGCTTAACATTGTACAGTTGGTACTCAACCAGAATAATACTTTTACCGGGTGTGTATTTGCTGCCTTTGACCGCTAAGAGGCGCTACAATCGCAGACTTTGAAAAGTGTCAGTTTATTCTCTCTATTGCGTAATCTGCCGCTGCGCCGCGGCTCATTGAGAGTGATTGAAATGTGGTAGCAGATCAATTCAAGTTAAACATGTAGTTAAACGAATTCATAATCACAATACTGAAATTAAATTTAATAAATAATGAAAACATTTCAACACAAAACATTGCAATTAGGCTACATCAATGAGGCTTTCCAAGAGCATAAGAGCGTAATCTCAACAGCGGTCCGACGATAGCTCTGTGGACAACGCAACAGCATGAGCTTCATGAGCATTTAGGCTACAGTGAGATTTGATCTCGGATCGCTTGAAGCTCCTTCAAGCGATCCGAGATTGAATCTCACTGTAGCCTAAATGCTGTTGGCTGACAGCGTTTATGTTTTACCCTTCTTGATGCTTAGATAGGTAACTGTTTATTAAAGTCAAGCGTTTTGTTTAATTATTAATGGCACATTACAACATAAATTAGCTGCGTTCCAGTAGAGCCGCTGCACAGATGACAGAACTGATGAAGGAAGATTATCAGCCTATCGCGTCAGAAAATTAAAATGATGAAGCTAGTCTTTAATCTGCTAAATTATTGTTTTGTGAATCATTCACGAAATTGAGATGACTGACATTGATACCCGCCATAGCAAAGGAAGATTTTTGTATATGCATTGATTGAACAAATCAGACAAAGACTGATTTTGTTGACTTGGCTACACAAAATAACAGACTAACTAAATAGTAGGCTATTGCTTTCAATATAAAAAACAATGAAAATGTAAAAGACCACTAAAATTCAGTTTGAACCCCCATTGCACATTTCAAGGTTTAAATAAAGTGTCTGGGAAGTTTATTTATTTAAAACAGGGTTGCATCGAGTTAGAGTTTATTTCCTAAGTAAGAAACACATAATCTTATTCTTGCGACATTTAAAATTTGTATTGCCAAAGAAATTGCAGCTAAATAAACAATTAAAACAGTAGGCAAGTCTACAAAACGAAAATAGTTCAAAGCAACATAAATTAAGATCATGCGTTTTTCTTTGCTTCTCTCTCGCGCTGGATCTCTTTTATTTAGTCTCCCTGCACTGCGCGCGGCCGGTTCTCTCTCGAAATTAATTTCAGGGTTAAAACCCATCTTACAGCTGATAATACTGTAAGCTATATGTCGCAGTGTGTCATCCATACAAATCACGAAAAAAAACTGTAACAAATGATTTAGCCTTTGTTGCTTCAAAGACACAGAATGCCTTGTTGAATTCACCTTACAATAAAACGAGGTGGATCGCGAATAAAAGAAATGACAGCTTTAGCGTAGGTTCTGCCAGGAAGACTCAATCAGCGTGCCACGTATTACTTCTCTTCTAACCAATCATGTGCTAACACTCACAGTATAAAAGATCGGTACTTACATTCATCTGAGTTCGCAGATGTTGACGCCGCCAAGTACCTCCATCCTCCCCAACCACCACCAAGATGGTACCGTCCCCCAACACCACCAAGATGGTACCTTCCCCCTCTTCCTCCCCACCACCACCAGGATGGTCCCTTCCTTAACCTCCAGGGGGGGTCGGCTGCGCCCCTGCCTTCGTCTTCAGGCAGGATATGCAGATTCCGCTACCCTCGCATTGCTCTCTAAGGACGGGGCCTACGCCAAAGAACTTTATAAATTCATGCTTGCTGGGCTGTTAATAAATATATGCGCTGTTATATCAATTTATCTCCCGAGTCTTTCTGGTAGAACTGTATCTGCTGCTCACTCGCATTCGTTTAGTGGCAAGAACGCGTTTCGTCAATAGTTAATGTTTAGATAATGCCAGACTGTTGACAAACACACTGCTCAAACATTTTAAAACTCTACAAAACCTGTTGAAACAAATGGATTGAACACTTCAACTGAAATTTGAAGTGTGAGAGAAGATTCTGTTTATGAAATTTATGTATGTTTATACACCTGAAGTGAAGGAGCGAGACACTGGGAACGGCTGGGCAGAGGTCAGAGGTCATCTAGTTTGGGCGGGGGCTTACGGGTCAACTAATGATAAATTGAAGCTAGCAGTAATGAGTCCTTGGTCTGTGGAAAACTACTAGGAATAGCAACTGAAGACCTTGAAATGAGTATAAAATGTGCGCAGCCCTCCCCTTCTGGGTCTCACTCACTTCACAGTGTAACTTCTGTGTGTTGACGGGGAACTTCTTGCAAGAATAAATCATTTTTTAAAATCTCATTTGATTCAGAATGTCTCTTACGCAGTGATGATGTATAAAAATACATTTTTGCCACAACACTAAACATTTCATTATTTCAATAATTGAAGAAATAAAACGCTACCTGGGTTTGGGCCAGCTTTTTCCAAGCAAAACTAAATACAATCTTCAAACGCATGTTCATTTGTTGTGATGAACAAAATGTTCAACTCAATGTTGAATTCCACGGGGATCTTTGGATCCTTACAACGCAGTTCCCGGAGACAGAGACGACAGATAAACTTTTGTCGTAAGCCTAATATGAATAAAAGTTTACAGTTTTGACCGATGTAGGCTACTCTACTCTGATCTGTATGACTAAAAAATTACGGAGTACCCTATTAGGGCCTAAGTTATTTTAGCTGTTATGAGAAAAATAAATCTAAATTAACGGGCCGCCGCGTTTGTCGAACACTAATTCAACATGCCAGAATAAAACCCGACTTTAGAGCAATGGATAGCGCCACTCGGCGTGGTGTGCCAAAATACTTAACCCTCTGGGGTCTGAGGTGTTTTTGGGGCCCTTGAGATGTTTTGACATGCCCTGACATTTGTGCTTATCTCAGCTACTTACAACATACCTTTGGCCAACTCATAATTCTGCTGTATTCAGCACAAACTCTGCTACAATCATATGTGAGCAAAATAGAAGTTACATGTTTGCATTTTATAGAAAAAAATATTATGCGTGGTTAGTAAGTTTTGGGAAAAAAATTGTCACTGCAATAAGCCCATATAACTCATACTGAATAGTTTGGCACAAGACTTTTGAGTTACCATTCTTGTAGGCTAGAATGTTTACTACAAAATGATGTGAAAATCATTCTGATCACTCTTTCACAAAACAACAATATAACGATTTAAACTTTGTAAGTCAGTTTTTGTGCCAGTACTGCTGTATGCGTAGGGGAGTTGATGGCCATGAATATGAATGAGGGGAGACAATAGACACTCCCCCAATGGCTAATGCCCATCACGGTGCTGTGAGGCAGAGAGGAGAATCTGAGAATGAGAAGAGAATAAAAGGTTTTGTTTTTCAATCTGTTTTTTTTTATTAATTCCTCTATGTGGAGGAACTAAATGTTGTGCCTCACAAGACCACAGTGCTACCGTACATATATAAACATATAGTACCAGTCAAACGTTTGGACACATTACCATTTTTAATATTTTTGGAAGAAGGCTGCATTTATTTGATAAAAAATACAGAAACAACAGTAATATTGTGAAATATTATTACAATTTAAAATAATGATTTTCTATTTTAATATACTTTAAAATATAATTTATTTCTTTGATCAAAGCTGAATTTTCAGCATCCTTACTCCAGTCTTCAGTGTCACATGATCCTTCAGAAATCATTCTAATATCATAATCTGATAATCAGGTATTCTGAATGTTGGAAACCGTTGTACTGCTTAATATTTTTTTATAACCTGTGATTAGGGTGACCACCTGCTAATAAGCCCAAGGGGGGACAAGGGGTATGTTTCTGAAGGACAATGTGGGACACTGCCTGGCGCGGCGGTGCCCCCACCCCACGGGTAGACTCACTGATAGTGGTTTACCCATTTCTAGCACATACCACCTTACATGGTATATTAATAATGCCCTATTCACCTAAACATGTGTAATTGCTGATGTATGCTCATGAATAGGCCATGCAACCAATGTGTATTTTTTTCTAAATAAATATTCATAATATTTTGAACATTCAATGAATTGACAGATGCACTTCCACTTACGATTTACTTTAGCTATTTATTTTATTTATTTTTCATTACAATTTATTCACTTGAAATAAGTTATAATATAAAATTATAGGATTAAAGGGCACCTATTATGGAATTTTGAAATTTACCTTTCATGTAGTGTGTAACATAGATCTAAGTGAACAAAAACATCCTGCAAAGTTTGAAATATGAAAGTGTACCGTATATAAAGTTATTGTCTTTCAAAAGTGAGAGTCGACTCTTGAGTCATTTTTATGAATCGTTAGAAGACCGAAGCTTTTTCTCTGACTAGATGACGTCAACTTGTCAAGTTATTTGAATACGATACGCCCACTTATTGCGCTCCAAGGCCAGCAGGGAAAACATCATGGCGACGAGACGCTGTGTTCTGAAGTGCGGCTCAAAAGCAAACTTTTTTCATCTGCCCAAGGAGGAGCATTTGAAGACTAAGTGGCTACAATTCACTATACCACAGAAGTATAGTCCGAGCCTTGTGCTTTGTTCGCGCCATTTTGAAGACGATTGCTTTTTAAATGCAATCAAACTTGGATTCGCGAGCCGCTGATATTGAAGGAAGGTTCAGTTCCAAGTGTATTTGCATCAGCTTCCTCCTCCGTATCACAACCTGTAAGTGTTATTAATAATTTTTGCTTTTATATTTTATGTAGCATGCTTAATAATTATTTTGTTTGTTGTGTAAGCACCGTTTAGCTTCTAGGTCTTCAATGACAATTGTATTGAGATATGTGAAGTGTTTGTTGTTGTTTTCGGAGTTGTCTAAAGAATAGAGTAATAACTGTAACGTAACTGCATTTTTTTTTTTTGTTGCAAAAACGTTATGTTTATGCATCGGGCTAACGCAAACAAAGACTGATTGTGCTTTTACAATATGAACTCTGGGCTATGCTCGCTAACATAACATTAAATTCTTTATCTTATTTTTCATTTTTTACTACAAACTATAAAGCAGTGGACTATAATCATTATTATAATACAATTTAATTGATAAAAGCATCATTGTACTCCGTGTTAAAAATAAGTATTATCTATGTAAACACTGCTGGGTCATCTGACCAATCAACGCAGATTAGCGTCGCGCAGAGGAGGGGTTTGAAAAACGAGTCGTTGAACGATTCATTTGGGAGTCGGTGAGCAAATCAGGTAAAAATAAATGCATATTATACGAAAACAAAAGTGTTTTTTGTCATTGCACGCATGTAAAACTGTTGTTGGGGACTCCCACAACAACATTAGGAACATTTTAAATGTCATAATAGGTGCCCTTTAACAGGAATTGTAGTTGCTCAACACCACAGGAGCAGTTAAAAAAAAAAGTCTTAACTCACAACTCCAGAGGTTCACGGAACGAGAAGGGGGAGGAAGGATGGTGAACTTGCATGTTAGTAAAGGCAGGCGCAGGGAAAAAAATTTGTTCTTGGGACAGCTAGGACTTTGGGCACACCTTTGGGACTCAAACCTTTTCACCAACATCTGAATCAAATAAGGAAGAAAGAGAAAGTGCGCCTCTAATTGGAAAGCGCGCATCTAAAAGTTCCTTCGCAGTGTGTCTGGTATGCACGTGTGTGCGCTGTCATGACAACAACGAAAAAGTTGACAACCTAGTCAGCAGTTCAACTGAGGGGTGGGTGTGGCAATAGCGTGCCGAACTGTCAAGTAATGTTCGTTTGGCTGCCTGGGGCTCGAGGATATAGAGCGACCAACTTTTTTTTTTGAGCAAGCATTGATTATGCGTGACACGGTCTCAATTTGCGGGATGCATGAATTGGGCTTCAAACGCTGTGCGCGCACGCGCTACGCGGGACGGGTGGTCACCCTACCTGTGATACTTTTTTCAGGATTCACTGATTAAAAAGAACAGCATTTATTCAAAATAGAAATCTTTTCTAACAATATAAGTCATTACTATCACCTAACACATCCTTTCAAAAAAGAAAGAAAGGTAGTGTATACTGTTACAAAAGATTTTAAATAAATGCTGTTCTTTAATATTTTTTTATTTATCAAAGAATCCTGAAAAAACTATCACAGGTTATAAAAACTACTAAGCAACAACTGTTTCCAACACTGATAAAAAAAAAAAAAAAACATCATACGAGATTTCTGAAGGATCATGTGACACTGAAGTATTGATAAATCACAGAAATTAATAACATTTTAATAACTATACACAGTTAGGCTATTTTAAATTGTAATACTATTTCACAATATTACTGTTTTTTTTCTGTATTTTCTTATCAAATAAACGTAGAGTTGATGACCATAAGAGACTTCTTCTAAAAAATGTTTGCAAACTTTTGACGGATACCTATATAAAATTCTACATATACCTATATAGACATAACCTATATATAACTGTATAAGCTGCTATATAACCTGATTTGCCGCAGTAGTCCCTGATGGAGCTGACCTTCACCATGGCCATGTAAAACAGCAGCCCAATATAGCGGTACATCTCACTGATGCTGACATCTGTCCATTTATATTTGCAGCCCTTTGCAGTTGCCTTGGCAGCCTGAGCATTTGTGCTGTGGCACAGAGTTGACACGGCACTTTCTGAAAAAAATTGTTTGAAAAGACTCATGGGCGAATGCGAGTCAACAGAGCTCAGTTGCGGTCCAGTTTCCCGTCCGGGCAGGAATCACGCAGTCTGTGCAACCATGTCAACATCAGTCTCTGTTTTCCATGACAGGGTGGACTTGGACCTGTTGCTTGTTTGCCATGGCTCTCTTCGGGACAGGTGCTTGGACATGTTCATTGTCACATCTGTTGATAACACAATCAAAGAAACTATTATTATCATTATCAATCACTATGGCCATGGATAAAAAAAAAGACAACAGTTTTTGTAATTTCACACAAGAATAGGTAGGCCCTACTTGTATATTATGACGATGTAAACACAATTACATTCATCAGTAAAATATTACGTCTGTGCACTTACTATCATTCTCGATTGAGAACTGAACGACACCTGCGTGTCCCTCTGCGGTGTTGGAGAAGGAGAGCGTGATGCAGACACATTCCTAAAATAATAAAAACAACTGTGTTAGCATACATTATCCAAAGATGGGCAATTAATGGGTATGGACGCACAATGCATATAGTCTATATATCTGTTAATGGGCCATAGGACGGAGAAATATCTATTTATGGGCCATAGACCGCGTCACCGCGAGCTGTTGATGGCCATATAGACCGCACGCATTTAGAGCATTTCAAACATTTACAACTGTATTCACAATCATCTGTGGCAATATTTTAGCAAGATAAGTGTCATAGGCTAACCAAAACCGAACATTTATTATATATATACAAATATAATGTCTACTGTCTAGTATTTAGACAGTATCACATTTTATCGGAGGCTGAAATATATTTGCACTAAATCATGTTTACACCTAAGCAGATATTCGCAAATAAGCTAAATTACGCATAAGGCAGTATTTTTAGCATGATAATCAGTGTCATAAGCAAATCAAAACGGAGTGAAATATAATACAAATATGTTTAGAGAGTAATATCACCTTGAAACAGTTTACATGACCATATACACGAATGTTAGGGATATTGTAATCTTTCCTGTAAGATGTCAAAAGCTAACCAAAACTAAGCAAAATATAGTCTGAAAATTAATGAGTTCTATATAATCAGAAAAATAATTATATAACACTAAACAACTTACTCGAACTTGTATCCTCGGCGGTATCAATTCGCTCTTGAAAATGCAGCCGTTCTCCGTCTGATGCGATCTTTCTCTGAGGAAAAGGTGAATTCTTCCTCGCTGTCCAGAATCATCTGAAGTGCGACTTTACCGGAGAAGCGTGCCATCCTCAAAACGCGATGAACTATCAGTGAATCTGACGAAGAAACTGCGTGTTTTCATGGCATTGATCGGGGGGCGTGTGCGAGACATATAGATCACCTCAACTATTACTATGTGAATAGCGCCGGGGGCGTGGCGGCCTCAACTCATTAAAAATAATGAAGGGAGAACGAAAAACTGTGCCTCTCCTTGGTTTCAAACGGATTACATTAACTAAGAATATGTTTTTTAATATAAATTACTTCATTTAAAAGAAGAGAATTCTAGCTTCATAAAGACAAATCTCTTGTTCCTGAGTGACAAGTATTCGCTGAGTTACAGTTCATTTTCGGACGCGTTTCAGAATGGATTTCCCTGACAGAGAGAAGGCAAAACTCGCATTGTTTATTTTTCTTTATTTGGCGAAAGACACAACACTTTGTTTTTATTGTGAGTATACACAAAAAAAATTGAAACTTAACTGGATCGAATGATGTAAAACACTTAAATATAAGATCAAAACCAACAGAGTATTTTGAATCTCTTTTGCACTGATAAGAAAAAAAGCGAGCAGATCACGCCGGCGTGATTGCCGACCCCAGAGGGTTAATTATAAACTTCAATATTTCATTCAAAATAATCTCAAAACGCTTTGTGACATTTTGAAAGCCGTGCATGCATTAAGGGAACCATGAACGTAACTGAAACTGGATCTGATTTTATTGTTTGTCGTTTAAACGTGCCTGTAGCATATCTTTATTTTATATATTTTAAATGGTCTATTGGTGAAGTAATTTATAGCATTGATTACTGTGGAGGGAGGGAGGATTAAAATAATTCAGCAGAAGCAGGGCTGTTTAGACCAGAAGGAAATCCCCGTCCCCCCTGGCAAATCGCACCTTGCTTAACCCCCTGGGGTCTGAGGTGTTTTCTGGGTCCTGGAGGTGTTCTGACATGCTCTAACATTTGTGCTTATTTCTGTTACTTGTGACATTTTCATGGCTAAGGTCTTATTACACTGCATTCAGCAGAAACTCTGCTACAATAATATGTCAGCAGCATGTATGTAAAAGTTTGTAGTTTTGAGATAATAACATTTATGCGTGGTTTGTGAAAATGACCAAAAAAAAAAAGTCACTGAAATAATGTCATGAAACACAAACTAATGATTTATTCGCAAGGCTTTTGAAAATTGTATCACGTAGCCTAGAATATTTGCTCCAAAACTATGTGAAAATCATCCTGAATACTCATTCAGATAAGACAATATATTGATTTAAAATTTGTATGACATGTTTTGTGTAAGAAAGCTTTATGCGAGGAGGCGTAAACTACCATGAATATTGAGTGTTTCACACCTGAGAAAAGACAAAGGCCCTCCCATAATGGCCCTATTAGGAGCTCTCAGGCACTATCATTACATTACCTTGCACAAAGAATGAGGAGATTTAAAAAAGAACGGCTTTTTGATTGTTTGAATTTATTTACAACACAACATAATCCAAAGATACACAACAAATGGCAAAAAGCACATTATTTAACACACTGAAATAAAGACAAAGACTTAACCAGTCACACACCTTTCCTTTCCTGAAACATAGTGCATAGCCTACCTGTCATTTCCAAGGTGTTTGATTTTTCACTTTACCTCCTCATGCTCATGTTGAAGTCAGCAGGACGGGTAGCTACCTAAAATAAATATATAAATATAAAAAAAGCTGTGAACATGCTGATATCAAGAAGAAACCAGGGCTGCATGATTGTGGGAATACATTTTAGATTTCTGGTGAAAATTCCTTTTTAAAATTTACAAAATACACACACACACACACACACACACACACATATATATATATGTATATATATACATATATATACATTTGTTGTGCCTTGTAGGCATATACCTGCAGGGGTGAATCAAATAATAAGAACAATAGTATAGCAGGCATAGTTAAAAAGGAACACTTCAGTAACACTACACTAGAGAAAAACATATTGATTATCATATGTTACTTCAAATGTTTACAATCGATATGACGTTATGAAATGAGATTGGAGTAAAATCATGGTGCG
The DNA here is from genome assembly GCA_033366665.1 of Phoxinus dragarum. Taxonomy (NCBI): domain Eukaryota; kingdom Metazoa; phylum Chordata; class Actinopteri; order Cypriniformes; family Leuciscidae; genus Phoxinus; species Phoxinus dragarum. Next base: position 47,512 of record JARPMJ010006412.1, read on the forward strand.
TTTTGCTTTTCAAACGCACGTCGCGCGAATGACTCAAACTCTCACAGCGCGTGCAGGGAACATTCACTGAAGTATCGAGCAACAGTTCAATGGCAATATGAAGTTTATGCAACAATAACACTAACTAATATAATTCAGAATTATTTCTTACCTTAAAATCGTTCTTGTCTTCAAATCGCGATCTTCTTCTTCAGATGTAAACCCTATAATCTCACAGCATGTCTTCCAAACTCGACGACTGCAGAGGACTGATAAAGTTTGCCGCTTTGTTGTTGAGGTAATGGGGGCGTTCGCGCGACACATGGACGATTTGCATCTCTATATGTTTTGCGCGTGTGGGTGTGGTCACATTAAAACTAATGAGGAAGGGTTAGAGAAACTGAATATCTCGTTGGTTTTATACAAATTACTTAAACAGAGAATATTTGTTTTCGTTTTGAATCAGATAATTTAAAACTACAAACTTAAATGATTATAAATATATAGAGCTCACAAATGTGTGACAAGTATTCGCTGAGTTTTTTAAATGTTTAGAGACGTGCTCAAGAAAAAAAAGTTCACGAGACAGAGAGGCAGAAAGCACACCCTGTTTAATTTCTTTATTTTACAAAAGCACAACGTTTTGTTTTGATTGTAAGTGGACACATACAAAAGTAGACATCTCACAGATTCTTTTTTAATTTTTATTAAGTCTGTATGACCATATATGACGGAGTATTTTAAGTTTATTCAGCTGCTATGTGAAAAAAAACGTGCAAATCACGCCGGCGTGATTGCCGACCCCAGGGGGTTAAAACCATTTTTTTTTTTACAAACTCTTTATATAGGCTAGAGGGGAACCTAAGCATAATTGCATAATTTATTTATGATGCCCCCTACCCCGAGAAACTTCGTCTTCATGAGGAACACCGCGCGCGGACTCTCTCTGCCGTGCACGCGCTACGCGGTTTGAAGCACAGTCTCGGTCTCGCTCGCTCTAGATTCCGGAGATTTTAACTAATTCGCGGGCATCAGTGAGCCGCTATCAATATGCGGACTCGGGAGACTCCCAGAACTTCCTTTGGGATGTCTGTATTTCTATACTGAAATAATATCGGCATTATAATTATTGATTTTTCATTAGGCTATTTTTTTTGTGCCCCCTCACCTCAGCTCTTGGTCCGCACAGCGCGTGATGCGTGTGGTGGGAGCGGCGGCGCTGAGTGTTATGTAACCAATGAGCAGCAGCACACTACATGCCTGTAACGTCCGGACCGCATTTGTTAGCATTTACGGATTTATTGGCTCACAATGGCTTCTAAAAAATCATCAAAAGTGTGGGAGTATTTCGAGAAGGTTAAAGATGACCCAAAGAAAGTTAAGTGTAAGCTGAAGGCTGCGCGCGAAGCGTCTCAGCAACGAAGACATCTTTTCCTTTTTCTTTTCTTTTTTTGCTGCATGTGCACTTTCTGAAGCCCATTCGATTATAACTTATATTAGGCCTATGTGTATTTTCGTTGTTGTGTAATTGTTTTTATTTATTCAGGCAGGCTTATTGTATTTTGAAAAATGTTTATGACATTTTGGACTAGTGCCAGGCTGTTGCGCTAAGTTTAATTTTATTTATTTATTTTAACCCGATTCCCGAGTGTGAACTGAATTAAAAGCCAAGAAATAGGTTCCTAAGTGAGAGATAAAGGCACGGCACGTTGTTGTTTTTGAAGCCAATTTGTTCCTATTTTATGTGAACTTTTCTGATGTTTGATATGTGTGCGATAGGCTATGTTTTGTTCATCTGGCTTTAAATGAATAAAAGGTATTTGTTACACACCATGTTTTTTTTTTTGTTTTTTTTGCTATTTTGTTTGAAATGGAAAAAATCTAGCTGCTATCTAAAAAAAAAAAAAAGTTTGACTATCAGTCGACTACGGCAAAATCTAACGAATCAGATTCGACTATGAAAATCCTTAGTCGAAAACAGCCCTACTCTTCACGCTCAAATCGTGTGCTAGAAAGCTGATACTACTTACGACTAAAAAACTAGGATATTCGCCATCGTCGAAGGTGCGTCGAAGATACCTTTCTGTCTTCTGCATCCGATGTGCCCCCCAGACACACACCTGTTCTGCATTGCGTGCATGGGGCTGGCCCACGCTGAGTCAGACCTCATGGATGGAGGGTCCAGCGAGCACTGCGCGGACATGTCCCTACGAGCTCTCAAGGCCAGACGGGATGAAGCTCACGCAGCAGCGGAGACTGCCTCCACTGAGCCGATGGTGGGCCCTCCCAACCGCGGAGTCGAGGTTTGATCCCCCCCCAGTGAGTTTCCCGACGCCTCCTTTCCTCCGTATCCCCCCCATCGAGGAGACCGTTGCCGCCCATCTCTGCCTATCGGCTCCCGCCCTGGGCTCGGACCGCAATCTGCTGTCCAGAGCCTGCAGATTCACGGCCCACCTGGCAAACAAGGCCTACGGTGCGGCGGGGGAAGCAGCGTCTGCGTTGCACGCTATGGCCGTGCTTCAAGTCCTGCAGGCAAAGCTGCTGTAGTCTCTGGATGGAGCCGCCTCTATCGATGCTGTCGCCATCCGGGATCTTCGTTCGGCCCACGGACCTCGCGCTCCTGGCCACGAAGCGTTCGGCCCAGGCGATAGGACGCTTGATGGAGTTCATGGTGGTTCTTCACAGACACCTGTGGCTCACCCTGTCGGACGTGCAGGAGGCTGACAGGAAGACGCTGCTAAATGCACCGATCTCCCCAGCAGGCCTGTTCACAGACGCCGTGGAGAAAGTCACTGAGCGCTACTCGGAGACTCAGAAGAAGGCTAAGGCGATGAGCCATGTCATCCCTCGCAGGGCACCGCCGCCTCCACCACAGCCTCGCTCTCACTCGTCTTCCGCCTCGGGCCACCAACCACAACCGGCTAGATGGTTGCCGGGGGGGCCAGTGGCAAGATGCGGGTAAGAGGAAGACGGCCCAGAGGAGCTCGCGCAGGGAAATCGCCGCGTCTCCAGCGAGGCCAAAGCAGTCGTCCTGACCGCCCGGGCAAGAGGGGAAGAGAGTGCCAGGTGCACTTAGTCCCTCAATGTCCCACGAGCGACATGTGCAGTTGTGTTGTGCATGTTGTTTCATGTGCACTAAAATGTTTAATAAAGCAAACTACCATTTCACAAACAGAGTTTTTTCCCCCTCTTGCATCGCACACTGCGTTACCTGCCCTGCCCTCGAGCAGAGCTGAGTCACGGTCAGTAACTATAAAGGCACCTCGTGGCCGCGAGGTGTCTATCCCCAGCCCACAGACAGCGGCGATGACCGCAGTGGCGATGACCGCAGGTTTAGATCGGCCCACACTGAGTCATTTTCAGGCAGCGTGGGAAGCTATTCCGGGCATTTCGCCGTGGGTGTTACAGGTAATTCGACAGACCACCCTGCTTCAAACGCAGACCACCCTGCTTCAAACGCAGACCACCCTGCTTCCGTGGTGTAATCCAGTCATTAACTTTGCCCCAAAACACTCATGTGCTGAGGCAGGAAGTGAGCAACTTGCTCGAGAAAAAGGTGATAGAACCGGTTCCCCCGAGCGAGCGGGAGAGCGGTTTTATCTCTGTAAAGCAGCTTTGAAACAATCTACATTGTTAAAAGCACTATATAAATGAAGATGACTTGACTTGACTACAGCCTTACTCTGTAGTGCCGAGAAAGGGAGGAGGTCTCTACCCCATACTGGATCTGAGACCTGTCAACAGAGCACTCCACAAGCTTGCCTTCAGGATGACTACTCTAAAGCAAATCCTAGTGGAAATTCGCCCCGGGGATTGGTTCGCTTCAGTGGATCTAAAGGTACTTTCATATCCAGATAGTAAAGCGTCACAGGCGATTCCTGAGGTTTGCGTTCGAGAATTCGGTGTACCAATACGCGGTGCTTCCATTTGGATTAGCCCTCGCTCCCCGAATGTTTTCGAGATGTGTAGACGCAGCACTTTAACCCCTCAGATCGAGCGGAATGCGCGTCTTGAACTACCTGGACGACTGGCTGGTTCTCGCCCAGTCGAAAGAGACACTTATCGGCCACGTGGAATCCCTCCTTCGGCACTTAGAGATGCTTGGTTTGAGGGTGAACGTTTAGAAAAGTGTGCTCACACTGAGCCAGACCACCACATTCTTGGGGGTTCACCTGGATTCGGTGAGAATGAGAGCGCGTCTCTCCCCCAAGCGCGCGGAGGCTCTGAGCTCTTCTCTTCAGACCTGGCAGGCTCGTCCCGCTGAAGGAGTTTCAGAGGCTATTGGGACGGATGGCAGCGGCTTCCTCTGTGTGTCATCTGGGGCTGCTGCATATGAGACCGCTTCAACACTGTCTGAAAGCACGAATCCCTCCGAGTGCGTGGTATTCCGGGCACAGGCGCAGTATGGTCACCCGCGGCTGCGTCCGCGCTCTGACTCCGTGGAAGAACCCAGAGCTTTTCAGCTCGGGTGTTCCTCTGGGCATCGTGACTTGGCGTGTGGAGGTCCTGACGGACGGTTCGTCCACCGGATGGGGAGTGGTCTGCTTGGGCAAGCCCGCTTCGGGTTGATAGACAGAGAAGCAGACAGAGGGGCACGTAAATCATCTGGAGCTAAAGGCGGTCTCTCTAGCTCTCGAAACCTTCCGGCCTCAGTTGGAACAGCGGCATGTGTTGATTCGGACCGACAACACATCCGTGGTTTCGTACATAAATCGCCAGGGCGGAGTACATTCCAGAGCCCTATTCAAGCAGGCGGAATCCCTTCTGCTGTGGGTGGACCGGTTTTTCCTCTCGGTGAGAGTGGCTCACATCCCCGGTGTTCTGAATCGCGGGGCGGACATGCTCTAAAAATCTTTGCCCATGGTGCTGTGCAAAATCAGGGAGGAGAAGGTGGCGGTGACTCTGGTAGCCCCGAACTGGCCGAACGGATCGATCTGGCATCCCAGCCCTTGGTATTGGGTATTGGTATTGGGTCTGTTGTAAGTGGCTGTTATGCTGCCACGGCGGGATTCTATACAGTTCCCATATATGACATCCTTAATGTCGAAGTTCCGTAGCCTGGATAGGGAACGTCTCCGGTTACTATCATAACCTCGGTTCCCTGAAAGACAAGGAACGAGACATTACGCTTGCCGCTGTGTTCGCTATTTGATTTTAGCGTTTGTTAGATTCTGAGGAAATTGACGCTGCACTTGCATTATTACTGCAACGGTGTTTCAGTATTTGCATATTTTGTGTCAATTGGCCAGCTCTGCTGGCGTTAGCCTATAAGATTTCAGCGGAAGTGAAGTAGGAGAGGAGTTCCCATATATGACATCTGTAATGTCTCGTTCCTTGCCTTTCAGGGAACCGAGGTTACGATAGTAACCGGAGACGTTCTACCACTCAGCCATGAATTTAGCATGAACAGTACCCTGGCATATGGCTTTATTTTCAGAGCGTCCAGGTGTTTTGAGACCAGATGCA
>JARPMJ010006413.1:0-52942 GCA_033366665.1 Phoxinus dragarum
TCATTGGGCAACTTTGGGCCCCTCCTGCCCCCCAGGGGTGCAACTTTTACCCCATTGTGTGGTATGTTCTTACAGAGCCTCCCAGCCTCTTCAAATGTGATCCAGAGTTATGTTCAATAGAATATCGCTTACTATGGTGTAGGACAGCCCATTTCATGGGCTGTCCTACACCATAGTACTTCATTGGGGCAACTTTGGGCCCCTCCTGCCCCCCAGGGGTGCAACTTTTACCCCATTGTGTGGTACGTTCTTACAGAGCCTGCCAGTATCTTTAAATGTGCCAAATTACACGTTTCTGCGACATCCTTGCTCTGAGCTATGAGTCTGTGAATTTTGGTTGCTAAGCTGCTCGACAATGGTTGCTAGGGCGTAGCTTGATAGCTTCACAATGATCCTGAGATGCTGATTGGTCTTCTGAGTAAAATGAGCCCGCCCCCTTGTCTCTATGACACTGTGATCCAGAGCTATGTTCAATACAAAATCCCTATGCAATTTACCATAGTAGGAAAAACGCATGCATTACAAAACGCATGCATTACATGGGCCGTCCTTCACCATAGTAAGTCAATGGGAAACTTTGGGCCGGTCCTGCCCCCCAGGGGTGCAACTTTTACCCCATTGTGAGGTATGTTCTTACAGAGCCTGCCAGCCTCTTCAAATGTGGTAAATTTCACATTTCTACGAAATCCTCGCTCTGAGCTATGACTCGTCAAAGTTTGACGCAATGTTAAGTCAATGGGATTTTTCGTCGACTTTTTCGCCCCTGGGGCGACCACCGCACCCCCGATCGCTTATAAAAGTCATAGCACACGATTCCCGAATAGGCCGCACGTTTTGACACCTCATTCAGGGGTGTGTGACAAACGGTCCAGGAGGAGTAGCGCGCCAAACTTTTGTGTGGAAGAATAAAAAAAAGAACTAGAACGTACATTTCCAGAAGAAAATGTGAATGGTGCTTGCAGTGGCAAAAAAAACGACCCGGTTGCTAGAGTGTGGTACATGATTGCATACGAGCAAACAACCATGTCTGTACAATGTTCTGCTGCTGAGATATGGCTTATTCATGTTGTTCAGGTGGTTGCTAGGGTGTTCTGGGTGGTTGCTAGGGTGTTGCTAGGTGGTTGCTAGGGTGTTCTGGGTGGTTGCTATGGTGTTCTGGGTGGTTGTTGCTAGGGTATTTGGGTGGTTGCTAGGGTGTTATGGGTGGTTGCTATGGTGTTGCTAGGGAGTTCTTAGGTATTTTGGGTGGTTGCTATGGTGTTGCTAGGGAGTTCTAAGGTATTTTGGGTGGTTGCTAGGGTGTTGCTAGGGAGTTCTAAGGTATTTTGAGTGGTTGCTATGGTGTTGCTAGGGAGTTCTGAGGTATTTGGGGTGGTTGCTAGGGTGTTATGGGTGGTTGCTAGGGTGTTCTAAGGTGTTTTGGGTGGTTGCTATGGTGTTGCTAGGGAGTTCTAAGGTATTTTGGGTGGTTGCTAGGGTGTTGCTAGGGAGTTCTAAGGTGTTTTGGGTGGTTGCTATGGTGTTGCTAGGGAGTTCTAAGGTATTTTGGGTGGTTGCTAGGGTGTTGCTAGGGAGTTCTAAGGTATTTTTAGTGGTTGCTATGGTGTTGCTAGGGAGTTCTGAGGTATTTTGGGTGGTTGTTAGGGTGTTATGGGTGGTTGCTAGGGTGTTCTAAGGTGTTTTGGGTGGTTGCTATGGTGTTGCTAGGGAGTTCTAAGGTATTTTGGGTGGTTGCTAGGGTGTTGCTAGGGAGTTCTAAGGTATTTTGGGTGGTTGCTAGGGTGTTGCTAGGGAGTTCTAAGGTATTTTTGGGTGGTTGCTATGCTGTTGCTAGGGTGTTCTGGGTGGTTTCTAGGCAATTGCTAAGGTTTTCTGGGTGGTTGTTAGGGCATTTCTAGGCGGTTGTTAGGGTGTTCAAGGCGGTTGCTAAGGTATTTTTGGTGGTTGCTATGGTGTTACTAGGTGGTTGGTAGTTTTCACAGATGGTTACTATGGGGTTAGGGTTAAGGTTTAAACGAGTGCATTATAATGAGTGCACGAGGCCTGTGGCCTCGTGCCTATGAGTGAGTTTTTATAGAGTATTTAAAATCTCTATTAAACGAGTGCATTATAATGAGTGCACGAGGCCTGCGGCCTCGTGCCTATAGCTTATGGTTGCTAGGGTGCTGTAACTGGTTGCTATGGTGTGGCTTTGAAGTTTTTAGGCCATTACTTATTGGCTGCTGGATAATATAAATCCTCTGAGGGAGAGAGAGGGGGAGACATGCAGGGGTGTCAGGCCCTTTGTGTCTGTGTGTGTGAAAAATGACAGTTGGGATTTGAATTTCTGAAAATTCCGCAATGTTAAGTCAATGGGACTTTTTTGGCCGCTTTTTCGTCCGCTGTGCGAACGTCGTACACCCGATCGCTTAGAAAAGATATAGCACACCTCTCCTCAATGGGCCGGTCGATTTGACACCTCACTCAGGGGTCTGTGACAAACGGTGCGGGGCAAGTTACGCGCCAAACTTTGTGTGGAAGAATAAAAATAACTAGAACGTACATTTCCAGAAGAAAATGTGAATGGTGCTTGCAGTGGCAAAACTCGACACTCGGTTGCTAGAGTGTGGTACATGATTGCATACGAGCCAACAACCATGTCTGTACGATGTTCTGCTGCTGAGATATGGCTTATTCATGTTGTTCGGGTTGTTGCTAGGGTGTTCTGAGTGGTTGCTAGGGTGTATTGGGTGGTTGCTAGGCGGTTGCTAGGGTGTTCTGGGTGGTTGCTAGGCGGTTGCTAGGTGGTTGCTAGGGTGTTCTGGGTGGTTGCTAGGCGGTTGCTAGGGTGTTCTGGGTGGTTGCTAGGCGGTTGCTAGGCGGTTGCTAGGCAGTTGCTAGGGTGTTCTGGGTGGTTGCTAGGGTGTTGCTAGGCAGTTGCTAGGGTGTTCTGGGTGGTTGCTAGGTCGTTGCTAGGCAGTTGCTAGGGTATTCTGGGTAGTTGCTATGGTGTTACTAGGTGGTTGGTAGTTGTCATAGATGGTTACTATGGTGTTTGTAGCATTTTCTTGGCATGATTTAGCACTTAGCTAATCAAAATTAGCATGTAGCTATTCACTGCTAGCATGTGTAGCATGTAGCAAGTCCTGTTTGCTAGCATGAGTCAAAAGAGCCAACCCCCATCTCTATACGATGTTCTGATGCAGAGATATACGCCTTGCAAAACGGTTGCTAGGGTAATCTGTTTGGTTGCTAGGGAGTGGCTTAGGAGCTGCCAATCATGAAGCTCCAAAGTCAGTGTGAATGTATAAACCAACCCCCATCTCTATACGATGTTTTGATGCAGAGATATAGGTCTTGCAAAATGGTTGCTAGGGTACTCTCTTTTGTTGCTAGGGAGTGGCTTGACAGCTGCCAATCATGAAACTCCAAAGGCTACTTTTCAGTATGAATGATATAAACCAACTCCCATGCCTCTGTGACATTCAGAATGGAAGATATCCCTGTCTGGATTTTGGTTGCTAAGGTACTCGACAATGGTTGCTAGGGAGGGGCTAGGAAGTGTTGAGGTGATTGGGGATTGGCTGTTTGCTGCCCCCGAGTCAAACGAGCCCACCCTCATGTTTCTATGACACTCATATCCTGAGATATCCTTTTGATGTCTTTCAATGGAAGTCTATGGAGCTTGTTGCTAAGGAACTCTAAATAGTTGCTAGGGCGTGGCTTGAAAGCTTCACAATGATCCTGAGAGACTGATTGGTCGTCTGAGTAAAATGAGCCCGCCCCCTTGTCTCTATGACACTGTGATCCAGAGTTATGTTCAATACAAATGCGGTTTCTATGGTGTAGGACAGCCCATTTCATGGGCTGTCCTACACCATAGTACGTGAATGGGGCAACTTTGGGCCTGTCCTGCCCCCCAGGGGTGCAACTTTTACCCCATTGTGTGGTATGTTGTTACAGAGCCTTCCAGCCTCTTCAAATGTGATCCAGAGTTATGTTCAATAGAATATCGCTTACTATGGTGTAGGACAGCCCATTTCATGGGCTGTCCTACACCATAGTACTTAATTGGGGCAACTTTGGGCAGGTCCTGCCCCCCAGGGGTGCAACTTTTACCCCATTGTGTGGTATGTTGTTACAGAGCCTACCAGCCTCTTCAAATGTGATCCAGAGTTATGTTCAATAGAATATCGCTTACTATGGTGTAGGACAGCCCATTTCATGGGCTGTCCTACACCATAGTACTTCATTGGGGCAACTTTGGGCCCCTCCTGCCCCCCAGGGGTGCAACTTTTACCCCATTGTGTGGTATGTTCTTACAGAGCCTGCCAGTCTCTTTAAATGTGCCAAATTACACGTTTCTGCGACATCCTTGCTCTGAGCTATGAGTCTGTGAATTTTGGTTGCTAAGGTGCTCTACAATGGTTGCTAGGGAGGGGCTAGGAAGTGTTGATGTGATTCATGATTGGCTGTTTGCTGCCCCGAGTCAAACGAGACCACCCTCATGTTTCTATGACTCTTCTATCCAGAGATATCCATTTGATCTCTTTCAATGGAAGTCTATGGAACTTGTTGCTAAGGTGCTCTAAATGGTTGCTAGGGGCGTGGCCTGATAGCTTCACAATGATCCGGAGAGACTGATTGGTCGTCTGAGTAAAATGAGCCCGCCCCCTTGTCTCTATGACACTGTGATCCAGAGTTATGTTCAATACAAAATCGCTTACTCTCTCTCTCTCTCTCCATTTCATGGGACGTCCTACACCATGTTAAGTCAATAGGAAAAGTTTGGGCCGCTCCTGCCCCCCAGGGGTGCAACTTTTACCCCATTGTGAGGTATGTTCTTACAGAGCCTGCCAGCCTCTCCAAATGTGGTAAATTTCACATTTCTACGAAATCCCAACTCTGAGCTATGACTCGTCAAAGTTTGACGTAATGTTAAGTCTATGCGTTTTTTCGTCGACTTTTTCGCCCCTGGGGCGACCACCGCACCCCCGATCGCTAATAAACGTCATAGCACACCATTCCCGAATAGGCCGCACGTTTTGACACCTCATTCAGGGGTCTGTGACAAAAGCTGCGGGAGGAGTAGCGCGTCAAAAAAGCGGCGGAATAAGAAGAATAATAATAACTAGAACGTACATTTCCAGAAGAAAATGTGAATGGTGCTTGCAGTGGCAAAAAAACACGACCCGGTTGCTAGGGTGTTCTGGGTGGTTGCTAGGCGGTTGCTAGGGTGTTTTGGTGGTTGCTAGGGTGTTCTGGGTGGTTGCTAGGTGGTTGCTAGGCGGTTGCTAGGGTGTTCTGGGTGGTTGTTAGGCGGTTGCTAGGGTGTTCTGGGTGGTTGCTAGGCGGTTGCTAGGGTGTTCTGGGTGGTTGCTAGGTGGTTGCTAGGCGGTTGCTAGGGTGTTCTGGTGGTTGCTAGGTGGTTGCCTAGGTGGTTGCTAGGGTGTTCTGGGTGGTTGCTAGGCGGTTGCTAGGCGGTTGCTAGGTGGTTCTGGGTGGTTGCTAGGCGGTTGCTAGGCGGTTGCTAGGGTATTCTGGGTGGTTGCTAGGGCGTTGCTAGGCAGTTGGCAGGTTATTTTTGTGGTTGCTAGGGCGTTGCTAGGGTATTCTGGGTAGTTCCTATGGTGTTACTAGGTGGTTGGTAGTTGTCACAGATGGTTACTATGGAGTTTGTAGCATTATATTGGCATGATTTAGCACTTAGCTAATCAAAATTAGCATGTAGCTATTCACTGCTAGCATGTGTAGCATGTAGCAAGTCCTGTTTGCTAGCATGAGTCAAAAGAGCCAACCCCCATCTCTTTACGATGTTCTGATGCAGAGATATTGGTCTTGCAAAACGGTTGCTAGGGTAATCTGTTTGGTTGCTAGGGAGTGGCTTGGCAGCTGCCAATCATGAAGCTCCAAAGTCAGTGTGAATGTATAAACCAACCCCCATCTCTATACTATGTTTTGATGCAGAGATATAGGTCTTGCAAAATGGTTGCTAGGGTACTCTGTTTTGTTGCTAGGGATTGGCTTGGCAGCTGCCAATAATGAAACTCCAAAGGCTGCTTGTCAGTATGAATGATATAAACCAACTCCCACGTCTCTGTGACATTCAGAATGGAAGATATCCCTCTTTGGATTTTGGTTGCTAAGGTGCTCGACAATGGTTGCTAGGGAGGGGCTAGGATGTGTTGAGGTGATTCGGGATTGGCTGTTTGCTGCCCCGAGTCAAACGAGCCAACCCTCGTGTTTCTATGACACTTCTATCCGGAGATATCCCTTTGATGTCTTTCAATGGAAGTCTATGGAGCTTGTTGCTAAGGAGCTCTAAATGGTTGCTAGGGCGTGGCTTGAAAGCTTCACAATGATCCTGAGAGACTGATTGGTCGTCTGAGTAAAATGAGCCCGCCCCCTTGTCTCTATGACACTGTGATCCAGAGTTATGTTCAATACAAATGCGGTTTCTATGGTGTAGGACAGCCCATTTTTTTGGCTGTCCTACACCATAGTACTTCATTGGGGCAACTTTGGGCCGGTCCTACCCCCCAGGGGTGCAACTTTTACCCCATTGTGTGGTATGTTGTTACAGAGCCTACCAGCCTCTTCAAATGTGATCCAGAGTTATGTTCAATAGAATATCGCTTACTATGGTGTAGGACAGCCCATTTCATGGGCTGTCCTACACCATAGTACTTTATTGGGGCAACTTTGGGCCCCTCCTGCCCCCCAGGGGTGCAACTTTTACTATGGGGCAACTTATTCAACGGTTACTATGGGGTTAGGGCTAAGGTTAGGCACTCGGCCTGCGGCCTCGTGCCTACGAGTGAGTTTTTATAGAGTATTTAAAATCTCTATTAAACGAGTGCATTATAATGAGTGCACGAGGCCTGCGGCCTCGTGCCTATAGCTTATGGTTGCTAGGGTGCTGTAACTGGTTGCTATTGTGTGGCATATGAAGATTTAGGCCATTCTGGGTGGTTGCTAGGCAGTTGCTAGGGTGTTTCTGGGTGGTTGCTAAGTGGTTTCTAGGGTGTTCTGGGTGGTTGCTAGGCAGTTGCTAGGGACTTCAGGGTGGTTGCTAGGGCTCCACAGATGGTTACTATGGGGTTAGGGCTAAGGTTAGGCACTCGGCCTGCGGCCTCGTGCCTACGAGTGAGTTTTTATACAGTATTCAAAATCTCTATTAACGAGTGCATTATAATGAGTGCACGAGGCCTACGGCCTCGTGCCTATAGCCTATGGTTGCTAGGGTGCTGTAACTGGTTGCTATGGTGTGGCTATGAAGATTTTAGGCCATTATTTATTGGCTGCTGTATAATATAAATCCTCTGAGGGAGAGAGAGGGGGAGACATGCAGGGGTGTCAGGCCCTTTGTGTCTGTGTGTGTGAAAAATGACAGTTGGGATTTGAATTTCTGAAAATTCCGCAATGTTAAGTCAATGGGACTTTTTTGGCCGCTTTTTCGTCCGCTGTGCGAACATCGTACACCCGATCGCTTAGAAAAGATATAGCACACCTCTCCTCAATGAGCCGGTCGATTTGACACCTCACTCAGGGGTCTGTGACAAACGGTGCGGGGCAAGTTACGCGCCAAACTTTTGTGTGGAAGAATAATAATAATACTAGAACGTACATTTCCAGAAGAAAATGTGAATGGTGCTTGCAGTGGCAAAAAACACGACCCGGTTGCTAGGGTGTTCTGGGTGGTTGCTAGGCGGTTTGCTAGGGTGTTTTGGTGGTTGCTAGGGTGTTCTGGGTGGTTGCTAGGTGGTTGCTAGGCGGTTGCTAGGGTGTTCTGGGTGGTTGTTAGGCGGTTGCTAGGGTGTTCTGGGTGGTTGCTAGGCGGTTGCTAGGGTGTTCTGGGTGGTTGCTAGGTGGTTGCTAGGCGGTTGCTAGGGTGTTCTGGGTGGTTGCTAGGTGGTTGCTAGGTGGTTGCTAGGGTGTTCTGGGTGGTTGCTAGGCGGTTGCTAGGCGGTTGCTAGGTGGTTCTGGGTGGTTGCTAGGCGGTTGCTAGGGTATTCTGGGTGGTTGCTAGGGCGTTGCTAGGCAGTTGGCAGGTTATTTTTTGTGGTTGCTAGGGCGTTGCTAGGGTATTCTGGGTAGTTCCTATGGTGTTACCTAGGTGGTTGGTAGTTGTCACAGATGGTTACTATGGAGTTTGTAGCATTATATTGGCATGATTTAGCACTTAGCTAATCAAAATTAGCATGTAGCTATTCACTGCTAGCATGTGTAGCATGTAGCAAGTCCTGTTTGCTAGCATGAGTCAAAAGAGCCAACCCCCATCTCTTTACGATGTTCTGATGCAGAGATATTGGTCTTGCAAAACGGTTGCTAGGGTAATCTGTTTGGTTGCTAGGAGTGGCTTGGCAGCTGCCAATCATGAAGCTCCAAAGTCAGTGTGAATGTATAAACCAACCCCCATCTCTATACTATGTTTTGATGCAGAGATATAGGTCTTGCAAAATGGTTGCTAGGGTACTCTGTTTTGTTGCTAGGGATTGGCTTGGCAGCTGCCAATCATGAAACTCCAAAGGCTGCTTGTCAGTAATGAATGATATAAACCAACTCCACGTCTCTGTGACATTCAGAATGGAAGATATCCCTCTTTGGATTTTGGTTGCTAAGGTGCTCGACAATGGTTGCTAGGGAGGGGCTAGGATGTGTTGAGGTGATTGGGGATTGGGTGTTTGCTGCCCCGAGTCAAACGAGCCCACCCTCATGTTTCTATGACACTTATATCCTGAGATATCCCTTTGATGTCTTTCAATGGAAGTCTATGGAGCTTGTTGCTAAGGAGCTCTAAATGGTTGCTAGGGCGTGGCTTGAAAGCTTCACAATGATCCTGAGAGACTGATTGGTCGTCTGAGTAAAATGAGCCCGCCCCTTGTCTCTATGACACTGTGATCCAGAGTTATGTTCAATACAAATGCGGTTTCTATGGTGTAGGACAGCCCATTTCATGGGCTGTCCTACACATAGTACTTCATTGGGGCAACTTTGGGCCCCTCCTGCCCCCCAGGGGTGCAACTTTTACCCCATTGTGTGCTATGTTGTTACAGAGCCTACCAGCCTCTTCAAATGTGATCCAGAGTTATGTTCAATAGAATATCGCTTACTATGGTGTAGGACAGGCCCATTTCATGGGCTGTCCTACACCATAGTACTTCATTGGGGCAACTTTGGGCCCCTCCTGCCCCCAGGGGTGCAACTTTTACCCCATTGTGTGGTATGTTCTTACAGAGCCTGCCAGTCTCTTTAAATGTGCCAAATTACACGTTTCTGCGACATCCTTGCTCTGAGCTATGAGTCTGTGAATTTTGGTTGCTAAGGTGCTCGACAATGGTTGCTAGGGAGGGGCTAGGAAGTGTTGATGTGATTCATGATTGGCTGTTTGCTGCCCCGAGTCAAACGAGACCACCCTCATGTTTCTATGACTCTTCTATCCAGAGATATCCATTTGATCTCTTTCAATGGAAGTCTATGGAACTTGTTGCTAAGGTGCTCTAAATGGTTGCTAGGGGCGGGCCTGATAGCTTCACAATGATCCGGAGAGACTGATTGGTCGTCTGAGTAAAATGAGCCCGTCCCCTTGTCTCTATGACACTGTGATCCAGAGTTATGTTCAATACAAAAATCACTTACTCTCTCTCTCTCTCTCCATTTCATGGGACGTCCTACACCATGTTAAGTCAATAGGAAAAGTTTGGGCCGCTCCTGCCCCCCAGGGGTGCAACTTTTACCCCATTGTGAGGTATGTTCTTACAGAGCCTGCCAGCCTCTCCAAATGTGGTAAATTTCACATTTCTACGAAATCCCAACTCTGAGCTATGACTCGTCAAAGTTTGACGTAATGTTAAGTCTATGCGTTTTTTCGTCGACTTTTTCGCCCCTGGGGCGACCACCGCACCCCCGATCGCTTATAAAAGTCATAGCACACCATTCCCAAATATGCCGCACGATTTGACACCTCATTCATGGGTCTGTGACAAAAGCTGCGGGAGGAGTAGCGCGCCAAAAAAGCGGCGGAATAAAAAGAAGAAGAATAATAAGTATGAGCAATAACACTAATGTTGCTTTGCCTATAGGCAAGCACCATTAACTAGAACGTACATTTCCAGAAGAAAATGTGAATGGTGCTTGCAGTGGCAAAACTCGACACTCGGTTGCTAGAGTGTGGTACATGATTGCATACGAGCAAACAACCATGTCTGTACGATGTTCTGCTGCTGAGATATGGCTTATTCATGTTGTTCGGGTGGTTGCTAGGGTGTTCTGGGTGGTTGCTAGGGTGTTCTGGGTGGTTGCTAGGCAGTTGCTAGGGTGTTCTGGGTGGTTGCTATGTGGTTGCTAGGGTGTTACTAGGCGGTTGCTAGGGTGTTCTGGGTGGTTGCTAGGCGGTTGCCAGGGTGTTATGGGTGGTTGCTAGGGTGTTATGGGTGGTTGCTAGGCGGCTGCTAGGGAGTTCTGGGTGGTTGCTAGGCGGTTGCTAGGGTGTTCTGGGTGGTTGCTAGGCGGTTGCTAGGGTGTTCTGGGTGGTTGCTGGGCAGTTGCTAGGGTGTTATGAGTGGTTGCTAGGCGGTTGCTAGGGAGTTATTGGTGGTTGCTAGGTGGTTGCTAGGGTGTTCTTGGTGGTTGCTAGGCAGTTGCTAGGGTGTTTTGGGTGGTTGCTAGGCGGTTGCTACGCGGTTGCTAGGGTGTTCTGGGTGGTCGCTAGGCGGTTGCTAGGGTATTCTGGGTGGTTGCTAGGGCGTTGCTAGGCAGTTGCTAGGGTATTCTGGGTAGTTGCTATGGTGTTACTAGGTGGTTGGTAGTTGTCATAGATGGTTACTATGGTGTTTGTAGCATTTTCTTGGCATGATTTAGCACTTAGCTAATCAAAATTAGCATGTAGCTATTCACTGCTAGCATGTGTAGCATGTAGCAAGTCCTGTTTGCTAGCATGAGTCAAAAGAGCCAACCCCCATCTCTATACGATGTTCTGATGCAGAGATATACGCCTTGCAAAACGGTTGCTAGGGTAATCTGTTTGGTTGCTAGGGAGTGGCTTAGCAGCTGCCAATCATGAAGCTCCAAAGTCAGTGTGAATGTATAAACCAACCCCCATCTCTATACGATGTTTTGATGCAGAGATATAGGTCTTGCAAAATGGTTGCTAGGGTACTCTGTTTTGTTGCTAGGGAGTGGCTCCGCAGCTGCCAATCATGAAACTCCAAAGGCTACTTGTCAGTATGAATGATATAAACCAACTCCCACGTCTCTGTGACATTCAGAATGGAAGATATCCCTGTCTGGATTTTGGTTGCTAAGGTACTCGACAATGGTTGCTAGGGAGGGGCTAGGAAGTGTTGAGGTGATTCGGGATTGGCTGTTTGCTGCCCCGAGTCAAACGAGCCCACCCTCATGTTTCTATGACACTTATATCCTGAGATATCCCTTTGATGTCTTTCAATGGAAGTCTATGGAGCTTGTTGCTAAGGAGCTCTAAATGGTTGCTAGGGCGTGGCTTGAAAGCTTCACAATGATCCTGAGAGACTGATTGGTCGTCTGAGTAAAATGAGCCCGCCCCCTTGTCTCTATGACACTGTGATCCAGAGTTATGTTCAATACAAATGCGGTTTCTATGGTGTAGGACAGCCCATTTCATGGGCTGTCCTACACCATAGTACGTGAATGGGGCAACTTTGGGCCAGTCCTGCCCCCCAGGGGTGCAAATTTTACCCCATTGTGTGGTATGTTGTTACAGAGCCTACCAGCCTCTTCAAATGTGATCCAGAGTTATGTTCAATAGAATATCGCTTACTATGGTGTAGGACAGCCCATTTCATGGGCTGTCCTACACCATAGTACTTCATTGGGGCAACTTTGGGCCCCTCCTGCCCCCCAGGGGTGCAACTTTTACCCCATTGTGCGGTATGTTGTTACAGAGCCTACCAGCCTCTTCAAATGTGATCCAGAGTTATGTTCAATAGAATATCGCTTACTATGGTGTAGGACAGCCCATTTCATGGCTGTCCTACACCATAGTACTTCATTGGGGCAACGTTGGGCCCCTCCTGCCCCCCAGGGGTGCAACTTTTACCCCATTGTGTGGTATGTTCTTACAGAGCCTGCCAGTCTCTTTAAATGTGCCAAATTACACGTTCCTGCGACATCCTTGCTCTGAGCTATGAATGTGTGAATTTTGGTTGCTAAGGGGCTCAACAATGGTTGCTAGGGCGTGGCTTGATAGCTTCACAATGATCCTGAGATGCTGATTGGTCTTCTGAGTTAAATGAGCCCGCCCCCTTGTCTCTATGACACTGTGATCCAGAGCTATGTTCAATACAAAATCCCTATGCAATTTACCATAGTAGGAAAAACGCATGCATTTCATGGGCCGTCCTACACCATTGTAAGTCAATGGGGAAACTTTGGGCCGCTCCTGCCCCCCAGGGGTGCAACTTTTACCCCATTGTGAGGTATATTCTTACAGAGCCTGCCAGCCTCTTCAAATGTGGTAAGTTTCACATTTCTACGAAATCCTCGCTCTGAGCTATGAGGCGTTTTACGTATTTTTCAATGTAAGTCTATGCGTTTTTTTTTCGCTGCTATTTCGCCCGTGGGGCGAACACCGCACCCCCGATCGCTTATAAAAGTCATAGCACACCATTCCCAAATAGGCCGCACGTTTTGACACCTCATTCATGGGTCTGTGACAAAAACTGCGGGAGGAGTAGCGCGCCGAAAAAAAAGTGGAAGAAGAAGAATAAGTATGACGGATAACAATAATGATGCCTTGCTAAAGCAAGCACCATTAACTAGAACGTACATTTCCAGAAGAAAATGTGAATGGTGCTTGCAGTGGCAAAAAACACGACCCGGTTGCTAGGGTGTTCTGGGTGGTTGTTAGGCGGTTGCTAGGGTGTTTTGGGTGGTTGCTAGGTGGTTGCTAGGGTGTTCTGGGTGGTTGCTAGGTGGTTGCTAGGCGGTTGCTAGGTGGTTGCTAGGCGGTTGCTAGGGTGTTCTGGGTGGTTGTTAGGCGGTTGCTAGGGTGTTCTGGGTGGTTGCTAGGTGGTTGCTAGGGTGTTCTGGGTGGTTGCTAGGCGGTTGCTAGGGTGTTCTGGGTGGTTTGCTAGGCGGTTGCTAGGCGGTTTGCTAGGGTGTTCTGGGTGGTTGCTAGGCGGTTGCTAGGTGGTTGCTAGGCGGTTGCTAGGGTGTTCTGGATGGTTGCTAGGCGGTTGCTAGGCGGTTGCTAGGTGGTTGCTAGGCGGTTGCTAGGGTGTTCTGGGTGGTTGCTAGGCAGTTGCTATGGTATTCTGGGTAGTTGCTATGGTGTTACTAGGTGGTTGGAAGTTGTCACAGATGGTTTCTATGGTGTTTGTAGCATTTTATTGGCATGATTTAGCACTTAGCTAATCAATATTAGCATGTAGCTATTCACTGCTAGCATGTGTAGCATGTAGCAAGTCCTGTTTGCTAGCATGAGTCAAAAGAGCCAACCCCCATCTCTATACGATGTTCTGATGCAGAGATATACGCCATGCAAAACGGTTGCTAGGGTATTCTGTTTGGTTGCTAGGGAGTGTCTTGGCATTTGCCAATCATGAAGCTCCAAAGTCAGTGTGAATGTATAAACCAACCCCCATCTCTATACGATGTTTTGATGCAGAGATATAGGTCTTGTAAATGTTTGCTAGGGTACTCTCTTTTGTTGCTAGGGAGTGGCTTGACAGCTGCCAAATCATGAAACTCCAAAGGCTGCTTGTCAGTATGAATGATATAAACCAACTCCCACGTCTCTGTGACATTCAGAATGGAAGATATCCTCTTTGGATTTTGGTTGCTAAGGTGCTCGACAATGGTTGCTAGGGAGGGGCTAGGATGTGTTGAGGTGATTGGGGATTGGCTGTTTTCTGCCCCGAGTCCAACGAGCCAACCCTCATGTTTCTATGACACTTCTATCCAGAGATATCCATTTGATGTCTTTCAATGGAAGTCTATGGATTTTGTTGCTAAGGTGCTCTAAATGGTTGCTAGGGCGTGGCTTGATAGCTTCACAGTGATCCTGAGAGACTGATTGGTCCTCTGAGTAAAATGAGCCCGCCCCCTTGTCTCTATGACACTGTGATCCAGAGTTATGTTCAATACAAATGCGGTTTCTATGGTGTAGGACAGCCCATTTCATGGGCTGTCCTACACCATAGTACTTCATTGGGGCAACTTTGGGCCCCTCCTGCCCCCCAGGGGTGCAACTTTTACCCCATTGTGTGGTATGTTCTTACAGAGCCTACCAGCCTCTTCAAATGTGATCCAGAGTTATGTTCAATAGAATATCGCTTACTATTGTGTAGGACAGCCCATTTCATGGGCTGTCCTACACCATAGTACTTCAGTGGGGCAACTTTGGGCCCCTCCTGCCCCCCAGGGGTGCAACTTTTACCCCATTGTGTGGTATGTTCTTACAGAGCCTACCAGCCTCTTCAAATGTGATCCAGAGTTATGTTCAATAGAATATCGCTTACTATGGTGTAGGACAGCCCATTTCATGGGCTGTCCTACACCATAGTACTTCATTGGGGCAACTTTGGGCCCCTCCTGCCCCCCAGGGGTGCAACTTTTACCCCATTGTGTGGTACGTTCTTACAGAGCCTGCCAGTATCTTTAAATGTGCCAAATTACACGTTTCTGCGACATCCTTGCTCTGAGCTATGAGTCTGTGAATTTTGGTTGCTAAGCTGCTCGACAATGGTTGCTAGGGCGTAGCTTGATAGCTTCACAATGATCCTGAGATGCTGATTGGTCTTCTGAGTAAAATGAGCCCGCCCCCTTGTCTCTATGACACTGTGATCCAGAGCTATGTTCAATACAAAATCCCTATGCAATTTACCATAGTAGGAAAAACGCATGCATTACAAAACGCATGCATTACAAAACGCATGCATTACATGGGCCGTCCTTCACCATAGTAAGTCAATGGGAAACTTTGGGCCGCTCCTGCCCCCCAGGGGTGCAACTTTTACCCCATTGTGAGGTATGTTCTTACAGAGCCTGCCAGCCTCTTCAAATGTGGTAAATTTCACATTTCTACGAAATCCTCGCTCTGAGCTATGACTCGTCAAAGTTTGACGCAATGTTAAGTCAATGGGATTTTTCGTCGACTTTTTCGCCCCTGGGGCGACCACCGCACCCCCGATCGCTTATAAAAGTCATAGCACACGATTCCCGAATAGGCCGCACGTTTTGACACCTCATTCAGGGGTGTGTGACAAACGGTCCAGGAGGAGTAGCGCGCCAAACTTTTGTGTGGAAGAATAAAAAGAACTAGAACGTACATTTCCAGAAGAAAATGTGAATGGTGCTTGCAGTGGCAAAAAACACGACCCGGTTGCTAGGGTGTTCTGGGTGGTTGCTAGGCGGTTGCTAGGGTGTTTTGGGTGGTTGCTAGGTGGTTGCTAGGGTGTTCTGGGTGGTTGCTAGGCGGTTGCTAGGTGGTTGCTAGGCGGTTGCTAGGGTGTTCTGGGTGGTTGTTAGGCGGTTGCTAGGGTGTTCTGGGTGGTTGCTAGGCGGTTGCTAGGGTGTTCTGGGTGGTTGCTAGGTGGTTGCTAGGCGGTTGCTAGGGTGTTCTGGGTGGTTGCTAGGCGGTTGCTAGGTGGTTGCTAGGCGGTTGCTAGGGTGTTCTGGGTGGTTGCTAGGGTGTTCTGGATGGTTGCTAGGCGGTTGCTAGGCGGTTGCTAGGTGGTTGCTAGGCGGTTGCTAGGGTGTTCTGGGTGGTTGCTAGGCAGTTGCTATGGTATTCTGGGTAGTTGCTATGGTGTTACTAGGTGGTTGGAAGTTGTCACAGATGGTTACTATGGTGTTTGTAGCATTTTATTGGCATGATTTAGCACTTAGCTAATCAATATTAGCATGTAGCTATTCACTGCTAGCATGTGTAGCATGTAGCAAGTCCTGTTTGCTAGCATGAGTCAAAAGAGCCAACCCCCATCTCTATACGATGTTCTGATGCAGAGATATACGCCATGCAAAACGGTTGCTAGGGTAATCTGTTTGGTTGCTAGGGAGTGTCTTGGCATTTGCCAATCATGAAGCTCCAAAGTCAGTGTGAATGTATAAACCAACCCCCATCTCTATACGATGTTTTGATGCAGAGATATAGGTCTTGTAAAATGGTTGCTAGGGTACTCTCTTTTGTTGCTAGGGAGTGGCTTGACAGCTGCCAATCATGAAACTCCAAAGGCTGCTTGTCAGTATGAATGATATAAACCAACTCCCACGTCTCTGTGACATTCAGAATGGAAGATATCCCTCTTTGGATTTTGGTTGCTAAGGTGCTCGACAATGGTTGCTAGGGAGGGGCTAGGATGTGTTGAGGTGATTGGGGATTGGCTGTTTTCTGCCCCGAGTCAAACGAGCCAACCCTCATGTTTCTATGACACTTCTATCCAGAGATATCCATTTGATGTCTTTCAATGGAAGTCTATGGATTTTGTTGCTAAGGTGCTCTAAATGGTTGCTAGGGCGTGGCTTGATAGCTTCACAGTGATCCTGAGAGACTGATTGGTCGTCTGAGTAAAATGAGCCCGCCCCCTTGTCTCTATGACACTGTGATCCAGAGTTATGTTCAATACAAATGCGGTTTCTATGGTGTAGGACAGCCCATTTCATGGGCTGTCCTACACCATAGTACTTCATTGGGGCAACTTTGGGCCCCTCCTGCCCCCCAGGGGTGCAACTTTTACCCCATTGTGTGGTATGTTCTTACAGAGCCTACCAGCCTCTTCAAATGTGATCCAGAGTTATGTTCAATAGAATATCGCTTACTATGGTGTAGGACAGCCCATTTCATGGGCTGTCCTACACCATAGTACTTAATTGGGGCAACTTTGGGCCCCTCCTGCCCCCCAGGGGTGCAACTTTTACCCCATTGTGTGGTACGTTCTTACAGAGCCTGCCAGTATCTTTAAATGTGCCAAATTACACGTTTCTGCGACATCCTTGCTCTGAGCTATGAGTCTGTGAATTTTGGTTGCTAAGCTGCTCGACAATGGTTGCTAGGGCGTAGCTTGATAGCTTCACATTGATCCTGAGATGCTGATTGGTCTTCTGAGTAAAATGAGCCCGCCCCCTTGTCTCTATGACACTGTGATCCAGAGCTATGTTCAACACAAAATCCCCATGCAATTTACCATAGTAGGAAAAACGCATGCATTACAAAACGCATGCATTACATGGGCCGTCCTTCACCATAGTAAGTCAATGGGAAACTTTGGGCCGGTCCTGCCCCCCAGGGGTGCAACTTTTACCCCATTGTGAGGTATGTTCTTACAGAGCCTGCCAGCCTCTTCAAATGTGGTAAATTTCACATTTCTAAGAAATCCTCGCTCTGAGCTATGACTCGTCAAAGTTTGACGCAATGTTAAGTCTATGGGATTTTTCGTCGACTTTTTCGCCCCTGGGGCGACCACCGCACCCCCGATCGCTTATAAAAGTCATAGCACACGATTCCCGAATAGGCCGCACGTTTTGACACCTCATTCAGGGGTGTGTGACAAACGGTCCAGGAGGAGTAGCGCGCCAAACTTTTGTGTGGAAGAATAAAAATAATAAGTATGAGCAATAACACTAATGTTGCTTTGCCTATAGGCAAGCACCATTAATAAGTATGAGCAATAACAATACTGATGCCTTGCTAAAGCAAGCACCAGTAATAAGTATGCAAGATAACACTAATGTTGCTTTGCCTATAGGCAAGCACCATTAATAATAATAAGTATGAGCAATAACACTAATGTTGCTTTGCCTATAGGCAAGCACCATTAATAATAATAAGTATGAGCAATAACACTAATGTTGCTTTGCCTATAGGCAAGCACCATTAACTAGAATGTACATTTCCAGAAGAAAATGTGAATGGTGCTTGCAGTGGCAAAAAACACGACCCGGTTGCTAGGGTGTTCTTGGAGTTTGCTATGAAGATGCTAGGGTGTATTGGGTGGTTGCTAGGCGGTTGCTAGGTTGTTCTAGGTGGTTGCTAGGCGGTTGCTAGGTGGTTGCTAGGGTGTTCTGGGTGGTTGCTAGGCGGTTGCTAGGTGGTTGCTAGGGTGTTCTGGCTGGTTGCTAGGTGGTTGCTAGGGTGTTCTGGGTCGTTGCTAGGCGGTTGCTAGGGTGTTCTGGGTGGTTGCTAGGCGGTTGCTAGGTGGTTGCTAGGCGGTTGCTAGGGTGTTCTGGGTGGTTGTTAGGCGGTTGCTAGGGTGTTCTGGGTGGTTGCTAGGCGGTTGCTAGGGTGTTCTGGGTGGTTGCTAGGCGGTTGCTAGGGTGTTCTGGGTGGTTGCTAGGTGGTTGCTAGGTGGTTGCTAGGTGGTTGCTAGGGTGTTCTGGGTGGTTGCTAGGTGGTTGCTAGGTGGTTGCTAGGTGGTTGCTAGGTGGTTGCTAGGCGGTTGCAAGGCGGTTGCTAGGCAGTTGCTAGGGTGTTCTGGGTGGTTGCTAGGCGGTTGCTAGGGTGTTCTGGGAGGTTGCTAGGTGGTTGCTAGGCGGTTGCTAGGGTATTCTGAATGGTTGCTAGGCGGTTGCTAGGGTCTTCTGGGTGGTTGCTACGGTGTTGCTAGGCAGTTGCTAGGGTGTTCTGGGTGGTTGCTAGGCGGTTGCTAGGCGGTTGTTAGGGTGTTCTGGGTGGTTGCTAAGCGGTTGCTAGGGTGTTCTGGGTGGTTGCTAGGCGGTTGCTAGGGTGTTCTGGGTGGTTGCTAGGCGGTTGCTAGGTGGTTGCTAGGTGGTTGCTAGGGTGTTCTGGGTGGTTGCTAGGCAGTTGCTAGGGTATTCTGGGTAGTTGCTATGGTGTTACTAGGTGGTTGGTAGTTGTCACAGATGGTTACTATGGAGTTTGTAGCATTTTCTTGGCATGATTTAGCACTTAGCTAATCAAAATTAGCATGTAGCTATTCACTGCTAGCATGTGTAGCATGTAGCAAGTCCTGTTTGCTAGCATGAGTCAAAAGAGCCAACCCCCATCTCTATACGATGTTCTGATGCAGAGATATACGCCTTGCAAAACGGTTGCTAGGGTAATCTGTTTGGTTGCTAGGGAGTGTCTTGGCATTTGCCAATCATGAAGCTCCAAAGTCAGTGTGAATGTATAAACCAACCCCCATCTCTATACAATGTTTTGATGCAGAGATATAGGTCTTGCAAAATGGTTGCTAGGGTACTCTCTTTTGTTGCTAGGGAGTGGCTTGGCAGCTGCCAATCATGAAACTCCAAAGGCTTCTTGTCAGTATGAATGATATAAACCAACTCCCACGTCTCTGTGACATTCAGAATGGAAGATATCCCTCTTTGGATTTTGGTTGCTAAGGTGCTCGACAATGGTTGCTAGGGAGGGGCTAGGATGTGTTGAGGTGATTGGGGATTGACTGTTTGCTGCCCCGAGTCAAACGAGCCCACCCTCATGTTTCTATGACACTTATATCCTGAGATATCCCTTTGATGTCTTTCAATGGAAGTCTATGGAGCTTGTTGCTAAGGAGCTCTAAATGGTTGCTAGGGCGTGGCTTGAAAGCTTCACAATGATCCTGAGAGACTGATTGGTCGTCTGAGTAAAATGAGCCCGCCCCCTTGTCTCTATGACACTGTGATCCAGAGTTATGTTCAATACAAATGCGGTTTCTATGGTGTAGGACAGCCCATTTCATGGGCTGTCCTACACCATAGTAAGTCAATGGGCCAACTTTGGGCCGGTCCTGCCCCCCAGGGGTGCAACTTTTACCCCATTGTGTGGTATGTTGTTACAGAGCCTACCAGCCTCTTCAAATGTGATCCAGAGTTATGTTCAATAGAATATCGCTTACTATGGTGTAGGACAGCCCATTTCATGGGCTGTCCTACACCATAGTACTTCATTGGGGCAACTTTGGGCCCCTCCTGCCCCCCAGGGGTGCAACTTTTACCCCATTGTGTGGTATGTTCTTACAGAGCCTGCCAGTCTCTTTAAATATGCCAAATTACACGTTTCTGCGACATCCTTGCTCTGAGCTATGAGTCTGTGAATTTTGGTTGCTAAGGTGCTCGACAATGGTTGCTAGGGAGGGGCTAGGAAGTGTTGATGTGATTCATGATTGGCTGTTTGCTGCCCCGAGTCAAACGAGACCACCCTCATGTTTCTATGACTCTTCTATCCAGAGATATCCATTTGATCTCTTTCAATGGAAGTCTATGGAACTTGTTGCTAAGGTGCTCTAAATGGTTGCTAGGGGCGTGGCCTGATAGCTTCACAATAATCCTGAGAGACTGATTGGTCGTCTGAGTAAAATGAGCCTGCCCCCTTGTCTCTATGACACTGTGATCCAGAGTTATGTTCAATACAAAATCGCTTACTCTCTCTCTCTCTCCATTTCATGGGCCGTCCTACACCATGTTAAGTCAATAGGAAAAGTTTGGGCCGCTCCTGCCCCCCAGGGGTGCAACTTTTACCCCATTGTGAGGTATGTTCTTACAGAGCCTGCCAGCCTCTCCAAATGTGGTAAATTTCACATTTCTACGAAATCCCAACTCTGAGCTATGACTCGTCAAAGTTTGACGTAATGTTAAGTCTATGCGTTTTTTCGTCGACTTTTTCGCCCCTGGGGCGACCACCGCACCCCCGATCGCTTATAAAAGTCATAGCACACCATTCCCGAATATGCCGCACGATTTGACACCTCATTCATGGGTCTGTGACAAAAGCTGCGGGAGGAGTAGCGCGCCAAAAAAGCGGCGGAATAAAAAGAAGAATAATAAGTATGAGCAATAACACTAATGTTGCTTTGCCTATAGGCAAGCACCATTAATTAAAGTAACCGAGATTGTTTTGGCTTTACAGCAGCTCAAGAATAAAGTTATTGTCCAGCTAAAGTTAGTTTGATTGATTCATTTCCTCGCAACGATCATTAGTTATTAACTTAGGGGCCGCTAACATGACACCGTTCTAACAGAAAACCCCTAATGCGATCCGGCCGCACATTTAAAACAGTGCCTCGAGAACGCAAACCATGAAAGAGATTTCAAGGTACAAGCCTTGTGAACCGGAATTATCCCGACATCGTTTGATCTGTACAGAGGTAAAGGGAAGGGAGGGAGGCCTTCAGAGGGGAGAGACTAGTTGACACTTCAGGACTGCGTTGTCGCCGTGTCCAGGCGCAGGTCCTTCATCAGATCCGATATGGCCTGGATCCGGTGGACTGCGGTACACGTCGGGATAAACAGAGACTAATATTAGCGTAGACGCCATCCTTCTTATGATGAACCAAGTACATCAGGGTTTATGGGAAGTGTTCCCGGTTCCGGCTGATCTAAACTATGCAGCCTAACATTGAGTTATAGAAGTCTATAATGTGTTATGTGTCTAGATTTGAACTGACAGAGTGTGTCTGCTTCCCGGACAATGTTAGGAAGATTGTTTCAAAGTTTTGGTGCTAAATAGGAAAAGGATCTACCGCCAGCAGTCTATTTTGACCGTTTTTTTTTCAAGAGAAGTAAAAGCTTTAATATAGTCATTAGGGAGTACAGTATTACTGATTTATTTCATGTGGTAGAATAAAACATTAAAATCTTGAGCTTGTGTTGATCACGAACCTTATTTCAGGCATTGAACCCAAAACCCATTGACTTCAAGATGATGGAAGCATTTTATGAAGTAAAATGTTAACTTGTTTCTAGGTTTTGGCCTAAAAAAATATTATATCCCAGAAGTGCTGTGTTTATCAAATGCCTTTGTATCTGGGATCTCTGTTTACCACTTTCTAATGCAAAAACCATATTGTCATCAAATATCTTTCTCAAACGTATGTCGTTCCATATTGGCTTAATAAACAGCAATTACTCCTGGTCTTTACTCCTCCTCCTTTCCTTCCTCTATCTCTCTCTCTCTCTCTCTCTCTCTCTCTCTCTCTGGCTGCTCGTGGCTCCAGGGGCCATATTCCTGGCTCGTTACTAGGTTTCACAGACAGTATAATTTCAGCCTGACACCGCCTCAAACGAACGGCTGTCAAGCCCTAGCGCCGCCGTGGGGGAACTCATGGGACGTCGTCTCAAAAATGTCACTTTCCCACTTGCCAGCAAAAAAAAAGTAAAAGAAAATGAAAGAAAAAACAAACTGCACTCGGCCTGGGAACCACTGTTTAAACTGTGACAGGAAAAATGGACAGCGATTTGGGAGAGACAATATTGCGTGTGTGTGTGTTTTTAAGGTGCGCAGTCCCAGAGCTTCACTTAAAATAATGTAGTTGAGTGCAAGTGTGAGAATGACTGCATTTCATGAATTTTTTGGGCCTGTTTTAAGGTGACAGTTACACGTTACTAAATGTACTTATTAAATAATAACAGTAAATAATGCATAATTACAAGTGACTACCAAAACCAAACCCCAACCGTAACGCTAGTACTGCTAGTAATAAGTACTATTGCACATGTAGTTAATTAATATTACTCAGTTCCTATTTCAGTAAGTACAATGAAACTACGTCACCTTAAAATAAAGTGTAACTGTGCATTATGCTTGCCCTTATGAAAAAGAAGTACACGTTTAGCACTTTTAAAAGAAATACGTATTATGGTTGTGCATTTAATGAATGAGCCCTGTGCCACTGTTCGTCCGACTGTTTGCAATGTATTTTACTTCCTTTTTATTCTAAACTGTTCTTATTTCTTTTGATTATTTTTAATACTTTTATGTAAAGCACTTTGAATAACCATTGTGTATGAAATGTGCTATATAAATAAACTTGCCTTGCCTCACCTATGGGACTAATATACTTAGAATATACATAGGCCTGGATTCACAGACAGGGTTAGATTAAAGGTTGTATCAGCGATTGCAGGCCCAAAAATAAATGATCACATTCATCTAATCTTTCCTAACGATCCGCTAGCTGCCCGCCCCATAAGCAGGGCGTCCAAAAACAGTGTCTCTGTAGGCAGCCTAGGCTCTGAGATCTGCACACAAAAACAATTGGTTTCACCAACCATTTAAAACCAAAATAAATAGTGTTCCAACCAATCACCAACAGGGGCAGGGTGTTGTGAGGTTTTGCGCTCGTGCACGGCTGCACGCGAAGTCGGAGCTGAAGAAGAAGCCCGTGTCTTGGAATAACCACGATGGTATTCCCTCGCCTAAATCCTCCTCCTCCTCTTGGGGATTGACTCAACCAATGTTCAATTTCTCTTGTTCATTGATAGACGCTGACTTCTTCAACAGCTCCGTGCACGCGCACAAAACCTCACAACACCCAGCCCCTGTCGGTGATTGGTTGGAACACTATTTATTTTGGTTTTGGGTGGTTAGTGAAACCATTTGTTTTTGTGTGCAAATCTCAGAGCCTAGGCTGCCTACAGAGACTCGTTTTTTTGACGGCCTGCTTATGGGGCGGGCAGCTAGCGGATCGTTAGGAAAGATTCAATGAATGTGATCATTTATTTTTGGGCCTGAAATCGCTGATAACCTTTAAGCCAGGATTAGATCTTAGTTCAATTAAGACATTAGAGTAGCTTTTATATATGTGCCAATGAGACAAAATAATGGCACTGATATATTTTAAAAGCTGTCAGTGCAAGTTGCTTTCATTTAAAACGCCTCAAACATGCATTTTAGTCGGGACTAAGCTTAAGCCTAATTTGTGAAACCGGGGGTTAATGTATTATAATTTAATGTATTATAGTTTAAATGCAATTAGCTGAACATAGCAGTACTTTTT
The DNA here is from genome assembly GCA_033366665.1 of Phoxinus dragarum. NCBI lineage: Eukaryota > Metazoa > Chordata > Actinopteri > Cypriniformes > Leuciscidae > Phoxinus > Phoxinus dragarum. The sequence goes on from JARPMJ010006413.1 coordinate 23,676, forward strand.
TGTCATACTTAAGTTGGACTACATACTGGCTATATACATAATCAATATACTGTATGTAGTTTCATAATTACTTCTGTTGTCTTTGCAATTTGGTTGAAGTACTCTGTTGAATGTACTGACAAGCATTTATTGTACACTAAAATATATTTTAATGTAATTTTTATTGAATCATGTATGTCATGTATTTTTGTAATTACACATGATGAAGTTGCAATTTAGCATACCGGTATGTAAGTTTAAATGTTATATCAAATAACACTGCAATTCAAATTATAATCAATTAGTTTACATGTGCTTTATGTTAGTCAACACAACAAACATTAGTAAAACATAAAAAAGTACTAAAATGTAAAACTTTTAATTTGCTATTAAAAAGTGCACATACGTAAATGTGTTAAAAAACAGTCCTGGAAGTGTACAATCTTTAAGTACACTTAAGTGGCCTTCTATTGCATTATTATTATAAATATAAGTGCCCCATATTCAAAACAATTAAGCACACTTCTTTTTCACAAGGCTGTGAATACAGCATATTATATGTTTGCCTGTTTATGCAGATATACCACAATTATGAGCAATTGGGTTCAACCCGTATGTAATTCTTCGGGGATGTACAACATTTCATATTGTGTTTGAGCAGGTGTGCATTTGTCTTCTATCCCAACAGTATGCTTGTGAGCTGCCTGGCATCACTACAAAGCTCTCTCTCTAAGCACATGGGTCTTGCCTGATCCCAGTGTCTTCAGCACTACCTCTCCTGGTCCTCCGCCAGCCGCGCTTGCCTGAGCTCCACAGCCAGAGACCCTCCGCACTGGACCAGGCAACCATGCCCCCATCATTACATCCTTTAAGCCACGGACAGGCAGAGACGGAGCAGCTCGCCAACGGCCCGATTCCAGGCCTGCCGCCTCTGATAAACAGAAACCCTCCTCTTTCTGCCCAGCTCTCTGCTTTTTCCCCCCATCCCTCTCACGTCTTAGCTGTAGCCACCCCGTAGAGCATCTGTGGACTCAGGCGAAGGGAAAGCAGTTCCAAATTCAATGTTATTTTCACTGTTTTTTCTATTTTTTTATGACTGAGAAACCATGAAGATGATTAGGGGAGAGTGGGGTGATTTGTGCCAGGGGGGAAGTAGTTCCACCCCTTGTTTCTGGAAAACCATAGGAGAAATTGATCATTTGACCACATCATTTTGAAATGCAATCAATTTTACTCATCCTCCAAAGAAGAGAGAGTGGCATGAGTGTAAACACATTTAGCTCAAAAAACAGTTTTTTTCCTTTCAAAGTAAAATTTCTATGATTAAGGTTTTTTGATTGTAGTGTCTGAACAAGTATAGACACATTTGAAAACATTTCACATATGTTTTAGTGCTTTAGCATGCTATACAATGAGTATATACAGTTAGCATAAAGTTAGCTCTTAACTGCTGGATCATGGTAGTTTTTCAAACTTGTGGGTCTGGGGTGATTTGTGCCAAAGGGCCTGGGTTAAGTTGTGCCAGATCCAGACCACCTATACCTACATACTCACAGGGGATAATCTGGAGAAGTAAGGAGATGGGTATGCCTCATCATCAGTGTTTGACTTAGGCCTACCTACCATTTGTTTATATGTTATTAAAGAGAAGTTTTATTAAGTTTTATTAAGTGGCCTAAATCACAGGATGTTTAGAAATTAGCCTAGTCACTTTATTCTTATGTTACATAATTGACAGACAGCATTCTATGTCAAAAGGCATCTATTGCCACAGCCTTTTTGCCTGAAATGATTCACAAATATCATAAATTGTGTTGCTATGGTGCTCTAAATGGTTGCTAGGGCGTGGCTTGATAGCTTCACAATGATCCTGAGAGACTGATTGGTTGTCTGAGTAAAATGAGCCCGCCCTCTTGTCTCTGTGACACTGTGATCCAGAGTTATGTTCAATACAAAATTTACCATATTGGAAAAACGCATGCTATGGTATTCTAACAGTTTAATAGGGTGACAATATCTAAATAAACCTTAAATTAGTAATTTTGTATTGAATTTGTCTTGCTTTTATATAGCATTACAGTTCATAACATTAAGATGTTCTGTTTTACTTCAGAAATCACTGGCACAATTTACCCCAACGTATTCCCCCAAAGGCACAACTTACCCCGCACCAGGGTCAAGTTGTGCCACGAGACCACTTTTTTCCCAAAAGCTATATTTCTGAAACAATTTATTTCAGATCCAAAGTTATTGTTCTCAGGGATGCAACACATCCTGAAATATATGTACATCCTTAAGTTGAAGGCATTACTGTCATGGCCTCACTTTAAAGTCACTTTGAGTAAAAACTGGCACAACTCACCCCACTTTCCCCTAGAGTACCTTTTCTCCTAAACAGTGTTTTGTGATTCTGAAGTTTGCATGGCAACTACAACGATTTGACATGAAATTAATTAATACAATGCTCTTCATATTGCCTATTCAAAGCAGTTGATAGGGCTGGGCTGTATGATTATAATGTGGAATGATAAAAAAAAATGTGTGTCTTATTATAGCAAAGAGTTTGCAATCTCTTCTAGACAAGAAGTAACCAAGCAAACTTAGTACTTATTACGGAAATTAGGGCTAGGTTGAAAAATATAAATTTTTCAATTGTAATTGATTTTCATTTCGATTAACAGGTATTGCTTATTAAATCCTAATAATCAATATTTTAGTCTATTCTGTTTTCAGTTCAACAGAAATTAATAGCATGCCGCCCATGCAATAAATCAAAATAAGTTTGTGCTTTGTTACTTTTGTCTCAACTTTAAATTCTGTCAGTTTTAATTACAAAATTATTTTTATATTTAATATTTAATTATAAATTTTGCATTTTGCATGTCACACTTTCTCCCTTTCATAAAGTATATGAGTGCACTGTCTTTGAGTAAAAAAAGTTGGTAGGACATAAGTATAAGTACATACGTTCTTATCAATTTCATAAATCAAATATCTCTGACTTGGGGTCAAATAAACTGTCAAGCATTTATGGTAAATTAAAATTATACTTTAATGTAATTTCTATTGAAACTTGTATGCCATGTATTTTAAGTTGTAAGTATACATTGCAATGATTAATTTGTAAAATAAATATAAAATATAAAAACATTAACTGTAAATGTAATAATTGAATAACACACTAAATTGCAATCAAGTATTTAACATGCAGATATACATGTATGCACACCAAAATATGTGTACTTAAAAGCATGACAAAAGATAGAAACATAATGATTCAAAATTTACTTTAAAATAAAACTTGTAATTAGACATTATTAAAAAGGGTATTCAAGTGTGTTACAGAAAGTATGAAAAAGTCATGGAAGTGACTTTTATTTCATTATATTATTTCCATGTACAGGTTTTTATATATTATATATATATATATATATATATATATATATATATATATATATATATATATATATACGTATATACTTTTACGATTTGGAGTACACTACAAGTGCATATTCAATACAATTATGCACACATCCTTTTCACAAGGGCACCCTGCTGGTTGATGCTGTTATCTACCTGATCTCGAAAATTGTTATATTGTCCTAGCCTGCTTCCTTTCACGTCACAGCTCAGGATAGTCACTAGTTAAGTGATTGGGATTGTGCGCCAGATTCTGTGCTAGCTGAGCAAGTACCATTGAGATTGTAACTGATCGCTTTGTCCAGATATTTAAATCTTCTTGAATTGGTGGTGAAATGCAGAATCAGTGTAGATACATAGTTTAAGACCTTTAAGACGTCTCCAGTATGGCACCCAATTTGCAGTTTTGCTACTGCAGCTTTGTAGTATTGCAATCAATGTTTAAGTTGGCCTAGAAAGAAGACCTGTAGATACAACTGTTATAATTCCGATGCATATCAATATCATATTTATGCATGTGTTTCACGTGATGTGTTGAGGTTAGCATGCTGACGATGAAGGATCCTGAACCAGTAGAGTGTGAAATGAGAGAAAAGAAACTCCCCCTCCCCAATTCCTGCCTAAAACAGACGTCTGGGAATAATGACCTCAAACTTGCCCCAGGGGCACGAGCTGATGATGTCACCAGGAGGACAGAATTAGAATTAGGTTAACTGCAAGTGGTTAACCCCTCATTGTTCCAGCAGGAAAGGCACATTGCCTGTGGTAATCTTCTGAACGAGGTGCACAAGTCCCAAAATGCATTCTCGACATCGTAACCAGGAGACAATCTAGACCTTGTTACATTAAAGTACTGTTAAAATAGTTTCAACTTAATGTGCAGAGACATCTGGAAGTAGCCCAAGTCATTTTAGCGCATTTGTAGCTTGATTTTACTTATTTGTGACATCCTGCTATATGGATGCTTATTTGGAAATAATGTTTTTTTTGTTTTACTGGAAATACATATTTTATTACAGCAACCATGTGTACGTGTAGATGAGGAGAGTTGAGGATTATTACATATAGCAAGCAGTATTTATAAAATATGGGAACAGGAAACACAACAGCTTTACATAGGGATGTAAAGACAAAGACTAACAAACAAGGGACTGAAACACAGAGGTATAAATACACTGGGTACCAAGAGGCTAACACAGAGATAGGAGCTGTTCTTGATGACTGAAATAGCTGCCCGAAAGGCATTTCAATGATGGCCGCCAGAGTGAAATGACTTGCCTTAAAGGGACTTTGGTCCTACTTAGGTGGCTCAGAAGCATCAGTTAAAAGTTCATTAATTTTAAAACGTTCAAAAAGTCGTCGTAAATATAATCCATATGAATTGAGCGGCTTAGTCCAAATTTTCTGAGGAGACAATTGACCCTTCGCAGGGAGCTTGATTGACAGGTGATCTGACCAATCATACAGTACTTCGCCATCCGCCATTTTGTCCGACAAAGCAGTCAGGAGAGTAGATTAGTAGATTAACATGGGAGGATTTGAACTTGAGAAGCGGAGTGTACTGACGCCTTTCCGCGGTTAAAACAATATTCCTTCTTATGTTCATTCATGTTTATTTGATGCTATAAATGAACTAGAAGGAAGAGATGATCGGTCTACAGCGATCTGTCACGACTCACGACACATTAAAGAGCCACAAAAAAATATTTATTGTTTAAATTTATTTTTAAAAAATGACCACATTTGAAAGGTGAGACTTATGGCGCTTTTCCATTACCAGTACCAGCTCGACTCGACTCAGCTCGTCTCAGCTCGTCTCGGCTCGGCTCGCGTTTCGCTCCGTTTTCCATTGCATAGTACTTCCACAATAGTACCTGGTGGTCGTCATAGCGACGCGACACACACCCGCTACCCACACACACAGGACAATGGAGGAAATCGAGTGTATGCTGTTTTACATAATATTAGTAATGGGTATATCACGCAATCTCTGGCAAAACTATTTAAAAATGCCGGGGTTATTCAGGATACTCCGTCTGGCGCGTGCAATGATGGCGCAGTGAATAGTGACGATTCTCGCTGACCAATCAGCAGTCTCCCGTGTGTCACGTCACGTTTTAGTATCGCCTCAGCTCGCCTCGGCTCGCTTAGAACCTCGCCGGAGGTGATACGAAAAAAAGTACCTGGAAGCAGGTACTGGTACAACTTTTACACAGTGGAAAACCAAACAGAGGCGAGTCGAGTCGAGGTGAGGCGAGCCAAGGCGAGCTGGTACTGTGCAGTGGAAAAGCGCCATTTGTTTAATATGTTTAATATCAAAAGTAACCGAAAAGTATTCTGGTCTGTCCTGTCTGTCAGTGTGTTGTCAGTCTCCTCTCTGCTCCACGATATATTTTTCAATGCGTGAGAACATGGTGTGGCGTGAGAGCGGCATAGCTTGTCGGACATAGCGACAGTAACTAAGGGGGGCGGGTCTTTGCGAACGGTCAATTGCTTTATATGATGAACATATTTCATTAAGGCTTTCATTCACATAAAAACAAACATTAATCAAAGCACACATCAGTTGTTGTAAACGGAAGCTCAAGCATGATTGTTTGACATGCACGAACCAATGTGGTTTGTTCTTTCACATTAAGGGAGTACGGCTGACTTCTGATTATGTTCGCTTATAAATGTTTAATTAAAGCCTAAATTAAATCTGTTCATCCTATAAAGTGATCGAGTCTCTTCAGAAATGGATTCGTTTTACGGTCTCTTTAAGAACTTTTTGAAGCGACAAAGTGGTAGTTGCGTAGCTGTCAATGGAAGGACAGAAATCTCTCAGATTTAATTTTAAATATCTTCATTTGTGTTTCTAAGATGAACGAAAGTCTTACGGGTTTGGAAAGACATGATGGTGAGTAAATGATGACAACTTTGGGTAAACTAACCCTTTAAGTATCTGAAAACATTACATTCAGTTCACACTTAAGTATATTTTAAGTAGGCCTACTCTAATTGGTCAAGCCTTGACTTGCTGTTTAAAGTTAACCCAGTTACTACTATAAAATCTGCTTTGGTCAGGTTGCTAGTGCTACTGGTTTAGGCTGCTCACCAGTCATGGCTATTGGGCCAAGCTGCCATAACAAGTGAAGCATGTACTAAAACCAGATAATCTTGGACTTTAGGTTGAGCCAAATGGCTCTAAAGTGTTGTTTTCAAGCAGGGTTTGGTGGGAGAAGACAACTCTCTTATTGTTCTTAAGGCTTTCAAGTGGCAAAGCGACAACTATTTTTTAATCTGCTTGTGGCCCAATTATCAGTTACATTTTGCATCACACAAGAGCGACAGTGATACACAACGAGACAAACAGTTGCTGGGCAAACAAACCTCCCCTGAGAGCCGAGAGAAGTAAGAACTTTGACTTAGAGCCGTGAAGTTTTTTGTCACTATGATGTGTCAATGGATTAAAGGCTGGTGAGAAGAACCACAGGGCCTCTCACCCGCAGACCAAGTAGCCTCAAAGGCAGTTCAAGAAGTATCCTCAGTGTGAAAGAGAGACAGAGCGAGGGAGGGGGGGGAAAAGCAAGTGAACTAAGTGAAGCTGACAGAATGGCTAAAAGGAGGAGAAAAGGCTGTGAGTGTTAATTACAAACACCATGCTGAAAGAGAGAGACAGAGATGAGGAAATGGATTGAGTCAATCATGGAGGATGGCCCTATTTAAAAGCAGAAAAAAGATAGCAGAAAAAAAAACTTAAATTAGAATTAGCCATCATTTGCGTTGGGAGGGTGAAGAAGAGGGGATAACAAGGACAATTTGGGGTGATTTTGCCAGATCATTCAAATAAAGCTCAAACCAGTCCGTATGAATAATTGGTGTACCCCAAAAGCTCTGCATTGAATTGCTGACAGAATCAGAGGATTAGTATTCACTGTCTGAATATCAGTAGCCTATTCTTCAACAGTCACTGTGAGGCTGAATTCAGTGTGTAGAGAGATTACGATAATAAAATGACCGTGGGCGTTTCTTGAGTAAAAGTAAATGACTGTGGAGTAGGAAAACACAGTCCATTAGTATTTGAATCAGGGCACTTAAAGGATGTAAAATCAAGTGTAGTCAGCTTGACAAGATCTATTATTTTATGTATACAGCCCCAGTTAATGAGCAGTGGTAAAACATCTGTATAGCAGTTTACAATAAAGTGTTTACAGTAACGCCTGTGACTTGGAAGTCAACATTAATCAAATTGGACAGAAAGTGAAGTATTTCTCATTCGGCGGATGAAGAAAATGGCACATTGTTTTAATGTAATTTCTAATAATTGACATCACAGTGCTTACAGGATTTTACTGCTTAATGTAAAGTTAAAAAGATGGAAATTTGTTATGTAAAAAAAATAATATATATATATATAGACATTTTCGTTAACCCTAAAACTTAAAGCAAAGAAGGGCAAAAATCAAAATACAGGTAAAACACCTGTAAAAATCAATACGGATAATGCCTTCATATAAATACATTACAGTGTGCCCTATTTTTACGATATTTTTAGAGTATTCAACAGGAAAAGTCCATCAGACAATTTTAAGGTAGTTTAGCATGTTTAAAGTGTGACAGCGGCTAATGAGTGTGTGGAAATACTTTTGTAGATGGGAAGATCAGATCATTTTACATAGGCCTACTTAAACTTTGAATCTGTTCAATAAAATATACAAATCTTGGTTCATTTGAGCAGTTCAGATCTTTGATCATTTTCCAAATTTGGCAATTATTATAATGCAGCCAAACATGAATTATGAGAAATAAACTATTAGTTCACCCTTTTTCATTTCACTCATTTGTCTGGATACAGACGCAATTAATCATTAATGAATGACCAAAAACTAGCAACAATTAACATTTAATCATTTAGCAGATGCTTTTATCCAAAGCGACTTACAAATGAGGAGAGCAATAGAAGCAATCAAACCAACAATATGGCAAAAATATGCAAGTGCTGAGACTAGTCCCAGTTAGTCTAGCATACAGTAGTACACGTATCTGTACCAATGTTTATATATATAGAATTAATAGGTCAAGTGTTGATGAAAAAGATGCGTCTTCAGCAGTTTCTTGAAAATGGCTAAAGACACAGCAACTCATTCCACCAGCTTGGAACAGTCAAGGTAAAGGTCTGTAAAAGTGATTTTGACCCTCTTTGGGATGGCACCACAAGGCGTCATTCTGCAGGGCACATAGGTCTGAAGTATGTTTAGGTACATGGGTGCAGAGAGCATTGTAATAGTCCAGTCTGGATAGAACAAGAGCTTGGACAAGGAGTTATGTAGCATGCTCTGATAGTAAGGGCATGATCCTTATAAGGATGGTATAAGGCAAATCTGTAGGACTGGGCAGTTCTAGCAATGTGTTCTGTGAAGTTTAACTGATCATCAATCACAATTCCAAGGTTCCTGGCTGTCCTGGATGGAGTTATAGTGGATGAACTTAGCTGAATGGAGAAGTTGTGATGAAGTGTTGGGTTGGCTGAGACCACAAGCAGTTCTGTCTTTGAAAGGTTGAGTTGAAGGTGGTGGCCCTTCATCCAGCAAGAAATGTCTGTCAGGTAGGCTGAGATGTGACCAGCGACCGTCGGATCATCTGGCTGATTTGTGAGTAGCCGCAGTAGACACACGCTTGGGGTCAAACGAGGCAAGCAGAGTGTGGAAGTCAGCAGCCTGAGGTTTTTTGTTGAAGTCTCCAAGTACTACCAGAGGAGTACCATCAGCGAAGAATGAAAGTAACACATCCAACTCCCCCAAGAAGTTACCCAGTTGACCTGGGGGACAATAAACAACTATTACATTGATTGTAATAGGGCTGGTGATAGTAACTGCATGTGATTCAAAGGAGCTACTGTCACACAGAGATGGTGAAGGATTACATTTCCACTCATTGAAGACGAACATACCAGAACCCCCAACCCTCCCAGTGTGTGAAAAAGTGAAATTTGTGGAAAGGGCTGCAGGTGTGGCAGTATCCTCCTGATCTGACCCAGGTCTCAGTAAAGGCCATGAGGTTGAGACCTGAATGACTAGTAACAGGTGTAATGAAGTCTGCTTTGTTTACAGCAGACTGTCAATTCCAGAAACCAATAGGAAAAGAAAGTAATGTACTAGAGGACATAGGGAAAGTACGCAGGTTTACGCAGTATGCAGTACGTCTCCAATATGTTATGTGATTTATGAGTGTTAGTAATAGTAGGGATTTGGAAGCACATAGTAAAGCCAGGTCACAAAAACAAACAGATGAGAACAAGCTGTATAAAAGAGGAAGGACAAGAAAAAGCAAAACTCAAGTGCCTTGCCGCTGTCCCTGCTCGGTGGACTCGCACAAGTAAACTCATTGGTCTTTACGCTCTTCGGTCTTTACTGGGTCCGCTGCTGCTGTATACTAATCAATTGTACTGCCTGATACTTAGTTATTGAATTCAGCTGGCCACGCCTTATTATTTAACAGACCGAAACGAGAACAAACACGACTCTAGCAAGCGACTTCACTACGGTAAACACAGTAAACAAAACAATGTTTCCAAGCAACGACAACTGCACTCAAATCAAATGAGAAAATAAACATATGTCATAAACATACAGGATGCTGTCTACTTCTGTAGCTTGAGTGCTTCTCCTAATGAGTGTTTGCTACCAATGTTTAAGTACTTTAGCTAGCTTTGGCCACGCCTTTGAATTTAACAGACTGAAAATGAAAAACCACACAACAAATGAACATTATGATGTCCAGAAATCAATTTCAGTAGTACATTGAGTTTAATTTATTGACAATCATGTTTCATGTGATAGTTTCATCCTTACATCTACTATAATACAATATATTGTGTCTCGAGAGTAGGCTATTTACATTAGTGAATTATATATATACATATAAATCTGCATTATATATTTGTATGTCCAAATGGATTGCTGATAGAACTTTTGTTAAGCGTGCCAGAGGTTCTGGTCCAATCCGCCCTCAATTATTTTCTTTCTTTTCTCAGGATAACTAAACCCTAGTCAGAGCCTAACTACACCCACTGGCAAAATTTGAAAAATGCTCGGAAAAAGGGCAGAGCCCAGTGGAGGCAGGGGGGACGAACCGAGGGCAAAAAAAATGGTGTTATCGTTTACAATTAAAGTCTTATATTAAGTAATTTTTTGTGATTTTAAACTGTTTATAAATAATATTAGTGACACGAATATTCTCACAAAGCAAAGAATCTCCCCCCTTTGCAGCGCAAGCTCGTGCTAGGGCCGTGGTTAGGGAGCCGTTGGCAGAGCCATCATACGTCACACGGCACCACAACTTCCAATAGGAAAATTCAACTGCAGTAGCCACCGTTCAACCTGAAGAGGGCAGCACTCAGACGTTTTTACACCATATATTGTAGAATTAAAACACTTTATACCCAAATGTCAAAACATTTACTCAAATCAATGAACAGCACTAATAAAGGCCCAGTCTTAAAAAAAAGTTTCAGGGTTTAGTTACCCTTTAAACCAGAATTGTTCATCAGTGATTGTTTATCAAGACAAGAGCAGACATGTTTGTGTGCATTTTGTTATTTTACCGGAATGAGGAGAGAGTCTCCGCAACAGCGTTAAGCGATGGATTAAAGCACTAGACTTTGTGAAGACTGCGCAGCATGCATGAGCCACAAGAGAACACGGTTGCCTTCCACACTCAGCATGATTTCAAAAACAACACATTCCAGCGCCAGATCACCTCTTATTTAACACAAACGAACAAATTGCTAATCAACTGGAGATATTTATTTTGTATTAAGTACATCCATGCTGCGAGATGTTTCAAAAAGTGGTGGGAACAAGTATTAACCCAGGCAAAAAGTGGTGGGCCAACCCGCAAAAGAAAAAAAAAGAAGACTCGTTCACGACTTGCTTCATTTTGAATGAATTTTTTTTACCGAAACGATTCAATGAATGATTCAATGACTCATTCATTATGACAGAACTTGTTTCTTTTTTAATAAAATCTGTATTTTGAACAAATCGGCTGAGTGAATGAATCCTTGACTCATTCAAAAAGACAGTAGGTGTGTTCAACTTGAAGCAGTGCTGCGCAGACGGATCTGTGTGTGACAACAAAGTACCGCTTTCAAAGTACCGTGATTTGAAAGCATATGGAGTCGTCTGCTTTCGAATCGCTCTTGTGGTACATTGATGCCATCCACTGATCAGTCTGCGCAGATCCACTTCAAATCGGAAATGCCTAATTACTTCTCGCCACCTACTGGCGTAATGATGTTACCATCAGAAAGAATCACTGAGAAACCCCATTCTTCACGTTTAATCCATAGACTGATAGTCTGTCAGCTCAACTCGAATTAAATTAAGGACTGAACTTAAAGGGCATTTATTCAGTTCGTTGTTGACAATTTAATATTCACTGTAAAAAAATGCTTGTTGCAATGTTGCTAACAGAAAATAAAATTGTGTTTTTTAAATAAAATGTAACTTGTTGAACTCAAATATCTACATTGTCACTTATTGTAATACAACTAAAGATCAAAGATGTCTCCAGAATCTGTGTGATGACAGTGAATGATTAGCAGGTTACATTTGTGTATAAATCTCCATGCACTACCTAATACGTGGCTCTATCGTAAAAAAAAGTTTGAGCTTTGAAGGCAACAAAGAACATCTGTTAGTTCCTTTTTAATTGCTTGACGGTGATAGTTCTTGCGGCAAGCCTCCATACTGATGTTCTAGTACACGCTATTTGCTGTCAACAACCCTTGCGACAGAACAGGTGCCTCCCTTGGCACCTATCTGGGAGCGTTTCTAAGAGGCTCTGTTTGGTTCATTATCTACTAAATGTAGGATTTCTGTTTTTATTCCTCATTCCTGTGCGTGAGATGTTTCCCGCTAAAAGCCTGACATTTGTTTCCATTAGGCAAAAGCTAAACGCTTCATTAAGAAAGAGAGCAAAGCAGAATATTTCCCTTTTTCTTTTCCGTTTTTTCTTCTTTTTTTCTCATCCCGGCGACAAAAAAAAAAGTGACTTGCGATGTGTTTGGGGTAATGGTAATTGTCACGTGTCAGCCGGGGCTTTTGTGTTAACAGGGCATGTTGGCAGGGCCCATCAGTGGAAAATTGCACAGCAAAGAGAACACAATCAGCCTCTCGACTTCTTAAAAACAGCTCAACCCAAACGAGCTTCTCTTTTAAGGGGAAAAAAAAGACAGCGTTGCTCATTCCTCAAAGATCTGACAACAAATCATTATGGCGCAGCTATCATTGATCAACAGTCACCTGGTAATTGATATCAACAAAGTCATTTTTTTACACCCTCCCCCTTTTCACACATGAGGGCCACCCAAACAGCAGACATCAGAAACGTTCTCTCACAGCGCATAGAGTGCTCAACGAGGTGAACGCTTCAATCTATCAAAGCAAGCTGGTAGCGAAATTTAATTATACAATGAATACAGCAACACGATCTTATTTTGTGTGTTGGAATTGTTCCTTTCCAGCTTTGCTTTCACTTCGATGTCCCTCCGGCTCTGACGAGATGAAAGCGAGTGTATATTTCAAAGATATTAGGATCAATCGCATCCCGCCAACGACGAAGGAGAGAGAGAGAGAGCGAGCGAGGTTGTGTTTACAGCACGGAGGAGACTCCGCCGCATCACTGAGTTTAATTAGTAATATCACAAGCCGTTTTCTGCGCCAGCTAAGACTCTGATACGACTTCAGTAGCTGTTAATGACCTTCATGTGTGTGGGTTCGTCATTTTCAGAACACACACACACACGTGCACGCACACACACGCACTCAAAACATCCCTCTACAGTATCCAGATCAACCTTGCATTAAATTGCTCAACAGAAGATGCTAAACTGCGAATTTAAAAGACTTTTAGAAGGTTCTGAAATAGCAATAGAGGGGTGTGATACTTAATGTCCGGAAAGGCAAAACACAGCTGGTGGAGGTTGTACGAACTGAATTATCAAGGTTCACAGTGATGCTCTGTTTTACCTAGTAAATTGAGAATATGATCACTCTGTGTCTCACAGCAGAACAATTCTGCTCTGTAAAAGCTTTAACACCAGCTGGGACACGTTTGTGTGTGTCTCTGGCATTCAGTGGAATGACACTTAGGCCCCGTTTACACGATGGGAAAACGCAGATATTTCTCTGTGTTTTGGCCTGTCATTTACACGAAAACACCGTTTTTATCCCAGAAAACGATTATTTCTAAAAACTCCGGCCAAAGTGGAGATTTCTGAAAACGCAGGTTATATGTTGTCGTGTCAACTGGGAGAAACGGGGTTTTAGGTTCTCTCTTGTCGATTCTGAGGATTCTGATTGGCTTGCATGGCTTTATCCTTCTCCCTACACTGCCGCCCATAGGTTTGGCATAGTTATAAAGGTGCTCGACGGCGTATTTATGCGGGTTGTGTGCACGATGTTATTATTGTAAACGGAGGGGGGGAAATATTCGTTTCTCTAAATACCCGGCTATGTGTAAATGTGGCCTGAGACCAACACAAGCTCAACAAATGCACAGTCTAAGCAAGGACAAAACATAGACTTCTGTTGTTTTTATTAAGCTAAGCACAATTTCTGCATCACTGACAAAAATGGCAAGCACTGGCTAAAATCACCAGGTCAAATCTGATTGTCCGCATCAATATTCGAAGGCTCTTTTCGAAAGGAATGTTGTACACTCCGTTTTTCAAGTTCAAATTCTCCCATGTTAATCTACTAAATCTCTTCACTGCTTTGTCCGACAAAATGGCGGATGGCGAAGTATGATTGGTTAGATCAATCAAGCTCCCTGCGAAGGATCAATTGTTGGGTTTCCATGTTTTATGGGGACTTTCCATAGACATAATGATTTTGATACTGTACAAACTGTATTCCACGGCCGTCGCTATGGGCGGGCCATAGGGGGCCGGGCCCGCCCCAAAAAATGCTTGTGCCCACCCACTTGAGGCACAGATCTCTTAAAAAATTTACTTTCATTTAAATGTTATATTAACGTAAATAATTACAAATTTTGTGTTGCATTCTTTATCATTAAATATATCAAATAGTAGGCTATATTGTGTTTAATTTGTCGTTTACTGAGATCTAATGTTGTTAGTGGCGAGAATTTTCACGTGGATAAATTCATAGATCCGACCATTCTACGCATGTACTTTAATGGTCCAGTGGCAGAACTTTTGCCTAGCGTGTCGTAGGTTCTGGGTTATAATCCGCACTGTCGTTTTTTTCCTCATCAAAACCGATTGTTTATCAGTGGTTGTATATCAAGCAGGGACACGTTTGTGTGCATTATGTTTTGTGATTTCAACGGAACGATTAGAGAGTCTCTCCGCAACGGATTGAAGCGCACGTCCGTGTGAAGACTGTGTGCGAGGCGAGCCACAACAGAACACTGTATCCACACCACTGATAGCAGCGGCAAAGAGCACTTTGATCACTTGATTTCAAAAACAACACATTTCAGCGCTAGATTTCTCTTATTTAACAAACGAACAAAATGAATGCTCTGCTAAAGTTAACTGGAGATGTTTAATTTATTTGTATTGGTACATCCGTGCCGCGAGATGTTTTAAAAGTGGTGGGGACACAATCGACCTTTGCAAAAAGTGGTGGTGACATCCCACCCGCAAATTACGCCAGTGTAGGCTATAGGCTACCTGGTCATATTGCTGTTGGTTATGTTTAACGTGATGATTATGTGCTGCGCGAATAGAGTATACGATTAGGCTAATAATTGTGCCCTACCATGCATTTCATATGCCCCCCTTAAGACTGAGGTCTGGCAACGGGTCTGATTCTATCCCCAAAATGTACCGATAACAGAAAACTTTCAGTATTTTAGAATTTTCAAAAAACATGATATATAAGCTGTTTTCCTCATGGGGAACAAAAATGTACCCACAAGGACAATATATTGCAATCAGGCAATTATTGCCATCTTTTGGTCCCCATAACATATGCTTTACTAGAACACACACAAACACACACCAGCAGCCCTGTGATACCTCATCTATTAGTGATTACATCATTCTTGTGCTCCAGACCCTCTTCCCTGTGGTTCTGATGTGCAGCTGAACAGGTGGGGAAGAACATTTTGATTGAGGCAGCTGTGGGAAGCTATACATTCAACAGTGACACAAATCAAATATGTAGCTTGATGTTGATACTTAAGGTTGATGACTTAATTACCCTGTTGGGACAGGCTATATGTGTGCATGAGAGAAAGAGAGGGAGAGACTTCAAGATAACTTTGTTCTATAGTCATTTGATTTGCACATAGTTAAGATGCCGTGGGAGGCAAACAAAAGACTGTGAATATGCATGGCTAAAGTGAAATGTCTGCAACCCCCTCGATATTAACTATATTCACTGTACAGCATGACCTTCCCACTTGTGAAAAAGAAGTACACTTTATCATTGTTTTAAAAAGCGTACTTGTGGAAATATAATTGAAAATAATTTTCTTTAGTGTGAAGTGATGGTAATGTTTTCGGACACTTAATAGCATTATAATTGCAATGAAATTAAAATCTATCATGGTTTCTATTTCCATTAAATCCAATTAACTGAACTTAAGAGTATTTTTTACACACTTAAGTAGGACTTAAGTACACCTATAGGATTCTTGACTCAATTTTAAAGAACGCTTTATGCCCAAAAGATTCTATAAGGAGACAACTTAATGAATTCTTAAATGATTGCATTTAAGATTTTCATGTTTATTGGATTATTTAAAAATTTTTAGTGATACATTGTTTTATGAGCTGTTTAATTCATAAAATGTAATAAATAAATAAAATCAATGATTTAAAAATAAATTAATTAATTAATTAAAATGAAATTTCACAACCCTTTTCTTTTAAGAGTGTACACGCATTTATGGTAAACAAAAATATACTTTAATGTAATTTTTATTTAAACATGTATGTCATGTTTTTAAATACTTTTTGTAATTATACATTTGTAATGATAAAGTTGCAATTTAGTACATTTAAAATGTCATTTTTAATCACACTACAATTAAAAAGTAGTTTACATGTGCTTTATGTTAGTCAACAATCAAGATAAGTGTACATATTTAAAGCACGACAAAATATTATTAAAACTAAGATTTCAAATGTACTTTAAAGTATAACATTTAATTTATCATTATTACAAAGTACACTTTACATACACTTAAGTGGTACACTTAATATTATTAATATTAAACTTAATACACTTAATATTACCTGAAGTACAGATTTTAAATATGCTAAGATCTGAAGTAGTACACTACAAGTGCACAGTCAATACAATTAAATATGTATTTTCACAAAGGAAAGTGCAACATTGTTTTGATGAAAATATTATTTCATAACAGAAATTTCACAATTTATTAAAACAATTTATATTTTTAGCAATATTATGACAATATTATGCCATCCTGCATTACTGCACAGTAACTTATCACCATTTTCATGTATTTTAACAGGATTGCTGTATTGACCGATCAGCATCCATGACTGAAATTCTCAAATTTGTAACATGATAACACAAAGTGCAACAGTGTGAATGCAGACTGCATGTGTATGTATATGTGGTTGTTCGGCCACAATAGAGTGCACATACTTCACATCATCTATAAATTAATATGTGTCATTTCTCTGGCCAAGGAAAAGATATAAAACTGGATGACCTGTCAGAGGAATTTATCATCCACCGCCTTCCCCCTCCTTTCTATCGCGCCACTTCCAGTCGAGTGAAAAATCGATCGCTTCTTCAAATTTTGCTCAAAGTCTGCTGCTCCAGTTCTGTCTCCAATGCCAAAGGTATATCCCAGAGTTCCTCGCTCAACCTGTTGCCCTGTAGCTCTAGAGCTCCTTCAATTTAAGGTATAGCATCTAAAATCCCACATGGCATACGGCTATTTCCAGTCTTCTCAGAGTGTTCCACATCTTATTCTGCATGACACAACGTTCATCTGTGAAAGTGACAATGAAGGCACATTCAAACTGCAAATAAATACACACACAAACGGTCTTCACTTCAGAGACCTCTCCGGATCGGATCCCGAACAATGATTAAAACATAAATCAATTGATTCACGAGATTAATGTTAGGCAGTTTTGATTTATATACTGTTGAATGTTTAAAGATCACATTAGCTTCCATGAGCGCAAGCAATGCCAAAGCCCTTCTACAGAGAGCCTGGCCACTCCCTATTAAGTCCTATTGTACCGAATTTTGGCTGTAGTTACACCAGAGGTCCACTGGGGGTGATCGCCTGAGCAGGGAACTACACTGCGACCAAAATGGTCGCATATGCGACCTTTTGAAATGCCATTGCGACCCTAATTTTTAATAGGTCGCAAATGTATCACTGATTATTTTTGTACCTACCTTATGTTTTAGGCAATATGCTATGATTTACTATGAGCATTTATTAAAACAGAAATTTGTATTTTAAGAATACGTTTTATAACGTGCTCTGAGCATTCAACACAAAGTTGGCTTCAGCCCCGCGACTTATAAAGTAATCGGGTTGATGTGCGCGTTTATATGTCACACGTTTCCCGCTGTTCGCGCATAACTATTCTCCTCTATTGGTTCTTTATTTGTTTTAATTTATTTGTCTCTGGTCATGATTTGGAGACAATGAGCATTAAACCGGTTTGCCGTGCTGCTCATATTTAACACGCAGTAAAAATGCCCCTCCCCGCGGCCAAAACCAGTCGTCTGTGGATGAGAATCCAAAACAATTAGTGGGACGTTGTCCTGCTTCACTTCACAGGCGCTGAGTGAAATGAGAATTTTAGAATGACGGGACACTCATTTATATGACACTTTATTCAACAGGAAGAACAGCTCGTTCAGCGCGTCATACGTCATTGTACATGCGCAGTCCTTTCAGTTTCGGTTTTCAATCCGATCAAGTGTTGACATGTTCTCTCGATCGCATTACAAAAGGAATAAACCACCCCTTTCAATCCGATCGAAATTGCATTCGGATCGAGCTCAACCCGATTGATTAAGGTGTTTACATGAAGATTTTTTTAGTCCGATTGAGCCGTCAATACGATTATAAGTGTCCACGTAAACGCAGCTTCATGTAAATTGAAGCTTCACAATGACAGTATGAAGCAGGAGAAATGTATAGACGGGTACATATCCCGTGACGCAGCAGCACTCCCCACTGCATTTCGGCGTCAAGCAAACCGAAACTTGTGAGGAGCGCGGCGCGCGACAATAATACGAAGTGAGCGTAGTTGCCTTGCGCTTAAAAGCGTAGTTGTCTTGCGCTGGAGGCGGTCATATGCAAACGCTGGTACGTCACTTCGTACCGTGACGTCACTTCTTACCATGGATCCAGAACGAGCTGTATTTAGAGCTTGATTAAATAAATGATTCGTTTATAATGGGGAGGACGTCTTAAGTGAAACTTGCAGGATGTTTTAATGACACAAAGACCTCTTAGGCTATATACCAAAAGATCAAGGCAAATTTGGTTTCTCATGTCATGACCCCTTTAATACCGAATAGTCAATAGCTGCTGAAAATCTATTATTAGATTATTTTATTGATTATATTTATTTTAAGAGTTCAGGAGTCTGCCCATCTGTGCCAACCATAGCATGTTGAAATCCAAAAGAAATTAATTTTGCACATTATTGTGTACTGTATTTTCTATTGCAGTAAATCTATCCCAACCAATGTTAAAGAAAAAAAAGGTGGCATGTGGTTTAAAAGATGGCAAGTAAAATAAAAAGCACATCTGTATGCAATACAGTTTCATTATTGTTCATTATTATCCAGAGCGGCTTACTATAAATAATTTGTGCGACCAAATCATGTTTTGCGCCAGTAACTGAAAAAGTTAGTAGCGCAAGTGCCACCAGTGGAAAAGGTTAGGTGTAGTTCCCTGCTGAGTGCAAAATGAATGGGAGTCTATGAAGCTAGACGGCTAAATGTGTCTCTTTCACCCGATTGCCGTTGAGAAATCTCAGATTTGATTGTAGGTTTTGCAAGATCAACATGGGTTTGGTCGAAAGTTGAATGAACGAGTACTTATGTCCTTTCGATTTCTTACAGGTTGAGTTGTTGTTGCCCATAACACGCTAGCATTCTGCTAATGAACGCTGATTGGTCAGTGAAGGACTGATTATGACCAGAGATACCGCTTGATGGCATCGTGGCATCCGAAGCGGGACCAGAATATCTTCTAGCAAAAACTCTTCTAGCACGTGTATTTACCTGTGTCAGCTGTGTTGTGTATTTACCTGTGTCAGCTGTGTTGTGTATTTACCCGTGTCAGCTGTGTTGTGTATTTACCTGTGTCAGCTGTGTTGTGTATTTACCTGTGTCAGCTGTGTTGTGTATTTACCTGTGTCAGCTGTATTGTGTATTTACCTGTCAGCTGTGTTGTGTATTTACCTGTGTCAGCTGTGTTGTGTATTTACCTGTGTCAGCTGTGTTGTGTAATTACCTGTGTCAGCTGTGTTGTGTGTTTAGCTGTGTCAGCTGTGTTGTGTATTTACCTGTGTCAGCTGTGTTGTGTATTTACCTGTGTCAGCTGTGTTGTGTAATTACCTGTGTCAGCTGTGTTGTGTGTTTAGCTGTGTCAGCTGTGTTGTGTATTTACCTGTGTCAGCTGTTGTGTATTTACCTGTGTCAGCTGTGTTGTGTATTTACCTGTGTCAGCTGTGTTGTGTAATTACCTGTGTCAGCTGTGTTGTGTGTTTAGCTGTGTTGTGTATTTACCTGTGTCAGCTGTGTTGTGTATTTACCTGTGTCAGCTGTGTTGTGTAATTACCTGTGTCAGCTGTGTTGTGTGTTTAGCTGTGTCAGCTGTGTTGTGTATTTACCTGTGTCAGCTGTTGTGTATTTACCCGTGTCAGCTGTGTTGTGTATTTTCCTGTGTCAGCTGTGTTGTATATTTTCCTGTGTCAGCTGTGTTGTATATTTTCCTGTGTCAGCTGTGTTGTGTATGTACCTGTGTCAGCTGTGTTGTGTATTTACCTGTGTCAGCTGTGTTGTGTATTTACCCGTGTCAGCTGTGTTGTGTATTTTCCTGTCAGCTGTGTTGTGTATGTACCTGTGTCAGCTGTGTTGTGTATTTTCCTGTGTCAGCTGTGTTGTGTATTTTCCTGTGTCAGCTGTGTTGTGTATGTACCTGTGTCAGCTGTGTTGTGTATTTTCCTGTCAGCTGTGTTGTGTATTTACCCGTGTCAGCTGTGTTGTGTATTTTCCTGTGTCAGCTGTGTTGTGTATGTACCTGTGTCAGCTGTGTTGTGTATTTTCCTGTCAGCTGTGTTGTGTATTTACCTGTGTCAGCTGTGTTGTGTATTTACCTGTGTCAGCTGTGTTGTGTATTTACCCGTGTCAGCTGTGTTGTGTATTTTCCTGTGTCAGCTGTGTTGTGTATTTTCCTGTGTCAGCTGTGTTGTGTATTTTCCTGTGTCAGCTGTGTTGTGTATTTTCCTGTGTCAGCTGTGTTGTGTATTTTCCTGTGTCAGCTGTGTTGTGTATTTTCCTGTGTCAGCTGTGTTGTGTATTTTCCTGTGTCAGCTGTGTTGTGTATTTACCTGTGTCAGCTGTTGTGTATTTACCCGTGTCAGCTGTGTTGTGTATTTTCCTGTGTCAGCTGTGTTGTGTATTTACCTGTGTCAGCTGTGTTGTGTATTTACCTGTGTCAGCTGTGTTGTGTATTTACCTGTGTCAGCTGTGTTGTGTAATTACCTGTGTCAGCTGTGTTGTGTGTTTACCTGTGTCAGCTGTGTTGTGTATTTACCTGTGTCAGCTGTGTTGTGTATTTACCTGTGTCAGCTGTGTTGTGTATGTACCTGTGTCAGCTGTGTTGTGTATTTACCTGTCAGCTGTGTTGTGTGTTTACCTGTGTCAGCTGTGTTGCCGATGTCTCGAGAGAAAAGAAAGTGCAGAGCGCGAAAGCACCAAAGTGACTGAAGGATTGCCGTAAAGCAGTATCTCTGGTCGTACGATGTGTAAGACGTCATTGACATTTTAAAAGTACTTTTTAAAAGCAAATAAGTGACTCTAAAAAATAAAACACCCAGGAATGTGTAATTTCTTTGCATCTCCTTTCGAATACAACTTTCAAATTACTAGACAAAAAATGATATCCTGAGAAAAGTGAATTTTGAGGGGTATAGCTCCATAGACCTCCATTCATTATGCACTCGTCATGTGAGCGCCCTCATATGGAACCAGAGTGGAACTGCAACCAGTTCAGAAGCCGGAAGTTTACTGAGAGTGGCAGTTCTCCCCTTATTAGACATTCTCTGGCAATGCTTTGATCACTTGTTTCTGCTGCTTCTTCACTTTTTTGGGGGGATCCGGAGATTCTGTACTCTTTCAGGAGATGTGTAATAGCGCCCCCCTGCCGTATAACAGTGAAAACATGGATTGCCGGAACATTCCATCAATGGCAGAGAAGCATTATGTCATAAATGAGTTTGCCCATTGCTGATACTGTATCGGGGGTGGCTAGTGATTAAAGGGTTAGTTCACTTCAAATTGAAAAGGAAGATTTCTTTCTATAGATATTTTGAAGAATGTCGGTTGATGAACCCCATTGACTTCCATACTATTTTTGTTCCTACTATGGAAGTCAATGGGGTGTATCAACTGTCTGGTTCCCGACATTCTTCAAAATATCTTCTTTTGTGTTCAGCAGAAGAAGAAAAAATCATACAGGTTTGAAACAACTTGAGGGTGAGTAAATGATGACATACTTTTCATTTTGAAGTGAACTATTCTTTTAACGCGGAAATGCAACACAAAAACGAGCCAAAACTATTTAGTGAACTTACCCTGACCGTGTGTACTTTGAAGGATTACAGTAAAGCAAACCACAATTACAATCCCACCTGAAACCTCACAGAATCACGGCAGCGTTCAATTGACACAAGTGGTAGCCTATATTTTGTCAGCCAGGCACACGGACACAAGAATACATACACATATTCACCAACACACACAAAAAGAATTAACATACCGACTGGCAAATCCTTCCATTCTGCCAATGAAACGACAACACACAGAATTTCCACACTCAGTCATGCACTGCAAAGCCACGCAATCACACAAATGAGCTTGCTTTCAATTGCCCACAAAAGCACACTTGATTTTGCCTAGAGAGCACAAGCATACACACTTAAATTTCCAGCAGGTGTAGAATGCCTACTGACACAAAATGACAAGTGCATAAATACAGGTCTAGATCCAAGCATCTTAAAACATTGGATTTACGAGCGTGTGCGAATACACACACACACGTAAACTTAAAAAATAAACACACACACACTCACTCTTTTCTGACGTTATCAGTAAGGGAGATTTATGCGGTCTCACAGAAGAATTTATGAAAGGCAGGTCTTCTCTGATGGGCACACAAGCTAAGAAATTGCTTTTGAAAAAAGAAGAGGAGAAAAAAAAATCTGATTCGAAAGATTTATTTCAATCTACGCCAAGAATGCATGATATATTCAATCTGTGTATTTGAGTGAAACAATCATTTTGAAGCTTGGAGAAGTCCAGCAACAGATAAGGCTGAATTGCATTTAGTGCAGCGTCTTTATAGTGACTGCCTCAGCGTGTTCAAATCCATTCTTTTGACGATGTTTAGTTTCTCACTAGAGGGGGTGAGTGACGGCGATGGGTGCCTCATTTATTCCTTTGTTTGTTTTTCCTTATTGATAGATTGATTGCTTCCATAACCATTCAATGATGAAAGATCTCGCGCAGGCAGACAGGCAACAAGTTTTTGATGTGACGAGACCTTGTTAGGATTTATTTTGTCTTTTATTTTTCTGATTTGGGAGATGTGATTGATATTTTAATTATTGTTGATCACTTCTGTAGCATACTTCAAACATTTTCCTAATTATGGGAATATTATACTTTAAAATAATATACTTAAGTGTGAAGTGAAGGTTCGGACACTTAATTGTTCATTAACGAATACATTTTCATTAATGAAAATGTATTATTGTTTAGATTTATATTAAATGCAATTAGCTGAACTTAACTCACTTAAGTAGGACTTAAGCACTATATATAGTCTTTATGGTTAATATGCTGAATGCTACAAGAATTTACAGTATGGTAAACTATAATATACACTCTAAAAAAATGCTGGGTTGTTTTAATCCAATTTTTGGTCAAATAAGGACAAACCCAAACGTTGGATCAAAAATGCAATTTAAAAATTTAACCCAATGGCTGGGTTTGTCCATATTTGACCCAAAATTGGGTTAAAACAAACTAGCATTTGTTAGAGTATAATTTAATGCCATCTCTATTGAAACTCATATTTTTGTAAGTACGTATTTGTAATGATAAAGTTGCAATTTAGTGAATTTAAAATATATTCACTTTATATGCATAACAAACACTAAACAAACACTTTCTATTGCATAGAAATGTTATTACATATAATCAAGTACTTTTCATGTGCTTTAGTCAGCACATCAAAAAAAGTGTACTTCATGACACAAGATTATTAAAACAACTTACATTTTTTAAAGGGGTCATGTTTTTTTGTTTTTTTAATGTTCCTTGAGTTTTACTTTCGAACACAAAAACAAACAAACATATTTATGTGAAAACATTTTTTTGGTCATTCCTCATTTTAATCCTCTGTCCGAAATGATCCGTTTTTAAGGGGCGGCTCCTTTAAGGCTTGTCAGTAAATAGCCACTATTATGATTGGCTAACGTCATTACATAGAGAAAGTTTTAACCTCAACTATCTCGAATATTTCATATTCATAAATTTGTACTGTCTTTAAGTACACTTAAATGGCTTTTTATTTTATTAATCTTATATACACAATTTGAAGTGCATACAAGTATTCAATACAATTAAGCATACTTTTAAAAGGGTTGAAAAAGATGCTCATGCCAAAAATGTAAGAAATGTAGTCCTCAGTGCTCAGATATAATATAAGTTATTTTACTTTTAATCATGACGACACCGGAGTCCAATTCATTGATGCTGAAGCTGGCCAATATGACATAGTGCTATGTAACCTTTATAATATGAAATAGTCACACAAAATTATAACTTTGAACATTTCATTTACAGATATGAGTAGGGAAATTTGGAAAACCTGAAAGCCTGTATCATTTTAGTCCACTATAAGAAAGGAAAAGGTCATGTCATAATGCAGTCTTAGGTTCATTTTGAGAGAGATATCAAAAGGACAGGTACATATATAGCCTTAAGGGACTATGCTCCAGAATAGAGACCAGAGAGCCATGATGGTACCTTCTGAAATCTTCTTCAGAAATATACAAAATCAAACTTTACACAGGCAGCCGAGACTTTTCAAATTCCATGACGACTTATAGAGTTCTACGATATATAACAGACAATTGTGATACAATGTGGATATGAAATAAATACATCAACACTAGTTAGAGGCATGTCAGATGAGAGATCACAGCCAATGCTTGGAACAAAGCTTTCAAATCCTGCTAGATTAATGGATCCGGATGTCGAATGTGAATGTCGAGGTTAACAGCTAGTCTCGGGTCAAAAGGTCACGGCCTCAGTGACTGACAAATGGGAAGATAAACCTGGATGTGGCTCAGTAATGGTCATAACACAGCAAGTGAGTTAGCACTTAGATAAACAAGGATGGATGGAAAAGATTCCCGACAGTCATTTATCTTAGCGATTCTATGAAATCATTTTGAAGCTTGATTTGACAGGTTGAAAGAGGGACATTTGATGTCAGACTTTGGGGTGGCTGCAAAGGAGGAATTGAGGTTAGCCTAGGAGAGACTTCTACTGTCAAAAATAATTTTCTTTACCACAATCTATATTTTACAAAACCCTGAAAATAAAAGTGTGAAGGGCATCTACACTGCACACATACACCTGAAAACAGACACAATTTCTTACTCTGTATTTTTGGCTGGCTTTCCAGTAGGGCTGGGCAGGATGACTTTATATATCGTGATCACAGTATAAAGTGTCTATCATTAGAAATTTTACTATATCGTTTATTTTGCGGTATGCAATGTAAATATATCTGTGTAGCACAGTAATGTGCCATGACAAGGAGATGATCCGTGTCATCTTCCGAGGAGGTTTGCGGTCATGATTTTTTTGTTGAGAACGATATTTAATTGACATTGTAGTTTGTATCAACATGACAGAAATCAAGAAAATATGTGCAGCAGCGTGTATTGTAGTTTGCATGCTTGACTTAAGGAACTTTTTTCTTTTTAAAGTCCCCGTGCAGTCAATCATTTTATCCCTTAAAACTCGTCTTTGATCACCAAATTACATCATTAAAAATAAAATTCCTGTGAATAGTTTTCATTCATTAAAATAGCTTGAATGTAACTACACCCTTGCTTTATTTAGTATACATGGAACCATGAATATGCAAATGAGCCCCGCCTCCACTCACTCATACAGGCTCGTCTCCAAATCGATGATTCAGAATGTTAATGCGTTTTATCTATCGCTCTCTATAACATCAGACACATAACGGTAATTAATATGATTAGCCTTTGGCTCGACTACGTTATCAAACAGCTAATAATGTGTTGCTAATGTTACACAAACCATGTTCCCGTTCACCATCTCAGAGTCAGCTAGCTGCCATCTAAAAATCAGAATCCTTACAAATGCTTTGAACAACTCAGAACATCAGTGGAGAAAAGCAAATTGTTCATCATAACATTGTAATATACATCATATACATAATTCACCTGCTATATTGCCTTCATATCAACAGAAAAATATACAAGGAGGATAACCTGGCTTCTCTTGAGACTCCCCTGCTTCAGTTAATGAAATGCTAAAGCCCGCCGACACGTTGACGTGATTGGTTACAAGGTAGTTTATGACGTAAGAAACACCGGCGATTTTAAACTGCGTTTTTTAAAACTATTTTTTTCACTGCAGTTTTAAAGAGAAAATACTCAGCAATCGTGTTGACTTATGAATTTGCAAATGGTTTGTCTTAAAGCATATTAAAAACACCACATAGACATTAAACATAACATAGACACAACAGTAAAAATTTGATTTTCACCACAGGGGGTCATCCACAGGGAATATATATTGCATTTTTTTTTCTTTCTTGTCTACAGCATAATATGCACAGAATTTTCGTTTTGATTTATATTTAAAACAACAATGTCAGCGGGGCAGCAAAAATAAAAATAAGTATCTAAATCACGTTAGCTTTTTCAGTAAATTTTACTTGTTTTATTGACATTCTTCATGTAAAACAACACAAAGATACTGATAAAAAAAGAATGATTTTCGCAGTGTAGAACAAACCCAGATGTCTAGATAGCGAACAGCACTCTCATTTTCTTTCCCTCGCTTGTGCCTCGGTGAATTTTGTAAGTACATAAGCGAATCCACAGGAGAGCAGGCGAAGATGTCCCTGATATTTCGCAACAACCTGAATATCATCTTGTGTGGGAGTATTTACACCAGTCAGCCAGTGCAAATATCAACTTCAGACTGCACTGCTGAACTCAGCCCGGCTTCTCTCCCAACAGTAAACTTAACATTGACTCACACTCGGAGACGGCAATTAAATAAGAGCCATCAGTTGTGGGAGATCACAGCCAATGCATGCACGTGGGTGTAGGTGAATAACTAAAATGCGGTGCTGAATATACTTGTTTAATGTCACTGTCTTGTCTGCTTCCAACTCCCACCAGCACACTTTACTGGTTCAGACCACGCCCCATTGCACTCTGCTCATGAATAATGCATAAAGGTCCCCTATAGCAGGTGTAGTCGGGCCCATGAAACGATATGAATATTCAGTCATGGCGATAATGAAATCAAAATGTTAAGGATGGTTGTGTGTGGGTTGAGCGTAGGAATTGCTGGGGTGCGCAGATGGGGAAAAATGAGAGATTTGATATGCACTGACAGAACCAAAATGCTTAGCCTTAAATTTAATAGCTCGTCAAAATTCTGATGGAGATGTCATTTGGATGGAAGGGATGGCAGTCATTTTGTGCACACCTAGATAATGGGTTAAGGTGAAAATGAAAGGATTTTAGATCATTAATCATGGGATATGAATATACAAAACTCATCGCTTTGGCAAGACAAATGTAGACTGAGTAACCAGGAATGAGGATTATGATTATTTGGTACTTGGTGAAAGGTGGAAAGCATTTGATGTACTGGTTGGCCAATTGTCTCTTCAAGTCTCACATCATGATTTTGGGTCAACATATTAACCGAAAATGGTCCGAAAATGTAGTCCTAAACCTATGCCTACTCATAAGTTATCCCTAAAACCAGTGGGAAATGAAACACTAAAAAACTATTGGGTTAATTTTCTACCCAAATCATAAGCCTTTTGGGTCTTTTTTGGGTTATTTTTTCAGTTTTTGGGTAATTTTTGTTTGACCCAGTTTTCTTGTGTTACCCAGAACTTTGGGTCAGACATAACAACCCAGGGCTTCAGTTATTTATCGCAGGCTTTTTGTGACCTCTTCAGGAGAGAGCAGTGCAGCTCCGTCAAAAATGGTGCATGTCTTTGGTAAAATACAGGTTTGTGTACATTTTATTTTATCTATAAATTCATTATCGAGCTGTATATCATTTAATTTTATGCAGAGCAACATACAGGGACATGATGTAAGTCACCTAAACGAGTGTCGCGTCTGTCTTTTCGCGTGATGGAAACGCCTGATGCCGTGCATAAAATTGTATGATTTTATTCAAAAAGACACAGAATATAAATACGCATGATGTTAAAATATGTTCTCAGAACTGTACACTGATTGTTAATGGGTTATGGAGCCTGTCACCGCAAATTTTGGCTACGAGTGAAACTTAGGGCGGCGGTCTGAAGTTAGAAGTTCTCCTGATGAACATGATACAAGTGCCGGCACTAGATTCAGCGCTGTTACAGTGGAAACAGGACAACAGAGACCAGTCGATTACACTTGAATTACTTATGTTTAATTTTTTCTTCTAATATTTGTTAAACTGAGCTTAAATGTTGGCAATATGTATTAAAAATTATATAAAATATACTATACTTTAAAATATGTTTGAAAATAAAGGAATTATCATGCAAGCCAGTGGTAGTATTGAGTATTTTAAGTTAATCCGTAGACATTAAAGGATTAGTTCACTTTCAAAAACATTTTTGCTGATAATTTACTCACCCCGATGTCATCCAAGATAACCATGTCTTTCTTTCTTCAGTCAAAAAGAAATTAAGGTTTTTGAGGAAAACATTCCAGGCTTTTTCTAAACAGAATGGACTTCAATGGCAACCATCAAAAGAAGGTTCAAATGTCCGTCTCAATGCAGCTTCAAAGTCTCTACACGATCCCAGTCGAGAAATAAGGGTATTATCTAGCGAAACGTAATCACGTTGAAAAGGTCACGTTCACATTATCTATCTAAGTTATTTGTCTGTGAACTCAAACAAGTAGGGAAGGGCGAAAAACTCCATCTGATTTTCTCCTCCAACTTCAAAATCGTCCGACATCTTTGTTTTAATTTATTTTTATGATTATAAAAAAAAAAAAAATGTGACCTTTCTAATGTGATTACGTAATGTGTGGCGCATCGCAGACCAGCACAAGACGAACAATTGTGGTTAAAAAGTATATAAATTTTGTTTGTTTTTTTGAAAATGACCAATCGTTTCGCTAGATAAGACCCTTATTTCTCGACTGGGATCGTGTAGAGACTCTGAAGCTGCATTGAGACGGACATTTGAACCTTCTTTTGAACATTGGGATAGATGGTTGCCATGGAAGTCCATTCTGTGTAGAAAAATCCTGGAATGTTTTCCTCAAAAACTTCATTTCAACTGAAGAAAGAAAGACATGGACA